>JAECUM010028358.1:0-26755 GCA_016617855.1 Megalonaias nervosa | reverse complement strand
AAAAAAAAAAAAAAAAAAATAAGGATACATGGTTGGGAAAAAAGTAACAATGTTCTTTCCACGTACACTTTGCCACATAACGCTGAAAAAAAAAAATCAGTGATTATTCTGTATCAAACAACATGAGCCTCGTTCTGAAGTTTGTGTTCGCTAACTGCGAGCCAATTGTAAGCTGGAATTCTTGTAATTCTCCTACATGATTGGTTGGATTTAATTTGTGGGGTTTATGACAGAGCAGCTTATGCAGACTATTTAAAGCCAAGGCCACTAGAGTAAAGAGCATGCCCAGAAACACACCACAGTGGTACACATTTAAAGTTCACTGACAGTATAATATTGTATCACTAACACTCGACAACAAGAAAAATAAAAAATAAAAAATCACTGGACAGGGCATACGTAATTCTACAAATTTAAAATGTCTCAACCAGTCACTCTACGAAGACAAATATCAAAACGAAACGGCCTAGCAAAGACAAGATAATAATTTGAAACTTTTTTTCTCAATAAAAGTACAATATAGAGAGTGAAATGGTCAGTGAAGCTAAGTTGTTTAGAGCTTGGACTTTGTTTTCAAAACTCACTTCCTTTGGTAAAAGATTTTATAGCCTCTTGCACAGGAATTTAAAATTTACCAACATTTAGTTCTGGATATACGTTCTAGATAATTCGCGAATATATGTAAGTAGCAGTTGAACGCATGGTGGGTACCTGAGGGAAGTGGAAGGAAATCCTTACATGATTCCATCTTTCGAGCACAGAAAAGAACATAAATCAATGACATAATACTCAAGTTAGTATCAGCTTGAAAGTGGTTGGATACCGATGTAGTTGTGCACATAAAACGATGACGTAAAATACAAGCCTCTCTGTGTGTGTGTTTGTGTGTGTGTGTGTGTGTGTGTGATTTGGATTTTTATCGTAGTTTTAACAATTTTTCAGTCATATCGCTACGATGTCTGCAGTGTGGCAGTTTATAGTGATGTCTAGCACTGGGGCATCTTGCCATATTCATGTAGCATGAAGTCCCACCCAGTCACATTATCCTGACACCAGGCCGACCAGTCCTAACACTTACCTCTTATTGCTGAGCGCCAAGTGAGGCAGCTGTTAGT
The DNA here is from genome assembly GCA_016617855.1 of Megalonaias nervosa. Lineage (NCBI taxonomy): Eukaryota > Metazoa > Mollusca > Bivalvia > Unionida > Unionidae > Megalonaias > Megalonaias nervosa. Next base: position 25,640 of record JAECUM010028358.1, on the reverse strand, counting down.
ACCATTTTTGTAAGTCTTTGGTATGACTCGGCCGCGGATCGAACCCACGACCTCCCGCATCCGAGGCGGACGCTCTAACCACTAGGCCACCGGAGCGGTACAAGCCTGTAAAAAGACTGGCACAGTTAAGCACATATAATAGTGATCTAAAATAATTTCAACATAGTTATTAAATTATCGGCGCCTTGGTTTTGAAAATGTCAGCGTATAGCTAATGATTGTGTGGCATTCATATCTCTTTGAACATGTTGTCGGACAAGGGACAAGGGCCTAATGGTCTTGACTTGGACAACAAATTTGAAAGCAGTGCTAATTATCGATGGTTGAGGTGCATACCATGACTCTAAAGCTAACCACAAAACAACCTCAGCAAGGTTAATATTTTTTTCTTTGCTCTTCATTCACGAAATGCAAGATAAATTTACGAAAGAAGAAAAAAATGAAGACACGTCATTTTTTCCCAGGATATCTGATGATCATTAACGTTCTTGTGAAATTTTCCAGCAAGAAATGTGATGTACAAACGTTAAATTTTCAATAAAAGTTTTTAAATACTGCACACTAAAGCACTATTTTCTCTGATCCTCTCTCTCTTAAAAAGACCCAAGCAAATAAATAAACAATTGCAGCGATATTTTGTCAGAAAAAGGAATTTATGACGATATTTCATGTTTCTGCCTGTTGGAAGGCTTTGCAGAACCAACAGTTGGTTTTTTTTTTTTAGTAAGAAAATCTATTAAGAATCTCCGGTTACAAAATTCTGCATTTTAACAAAGTAAAAAGAAAACAAAGCAGCGACAAATAAATATAAATGAAAGAAAAACAAACAAACAAAAATGAAAGAAAAACAAACAAGTAATCAAATAAACCAAAAATGAAAAAAAGAACAAAACAAAAAATAACAACAAACAAAGCAAAAAAAGAACAAAAACAATTAGAATAATGTGTTCATACAATTATTTCCCAGTGTGTCTAACTACCAAAGACACATAATGTTATATTATAAACTAATATTATTAGTTTTTTACTGACATGAGGCGTGATAGCAAATTACAGCTGTTAATTTATGTTAATCGTGTTGCTCTGTGCCACAGTACCTTTCAAATGCTTATTCTCCAGTCTTACGTATAATGTGGTGTCAACGCGTCCTTGTGCAAACCAACTAGTTGTTGAGTATCAATACGTCCTTGTGCAAACCGACTAGTTGTTGAGTGTCAATACTTCCTTGTGCAAACGACTAGTTGTTGAGTGTCATTACGTCTTTGTGCAAACAGACTAGTTGTTGAGCGTCAATATGTCTTTCTGCAAACCGACAAGTTGTTGAGTGTCAATACGTCTTTGTGCAAACCGACTAGTTTTTGAGTGTCCCTAGGTCTTTATGCAAACCAACTAGTTGCTGAGTGTCAATACGTCATTGTACAAACAGACTAGTTGTTGAGTGTCAATATGTCCTTGTGCAAAGCGACAAGTTGTTGCGTGTTAATACGTCTTTGTGCAAACCGACTAGTTGTTGAGTGTCAATACGTCTTTGTGCAAACCGACTAGTTGTTGAGTGTACATACGTCTTTCTGCAAACCGACTAGTTGTTGAGTGTCGATACGTCTTTGTGCAAACCGACTAGTTGTTGAGTGTCAATACGTCTTTGTGCAAACAGACTAGTTGTTGAGTGTCAATACGTCTTTGTGCAAACCGACTAGTTGTTGAGTGTCAATACGTCTTTGTGCAAACAGACTAGTTGTTGAGTGTCAATACGTCTTTGTGCAAACCGACTAGTTGCTGCTTCAGGTCAATTTAACAGTATCACTTGAACTTATGCTACGGATATTATTTAGATTGATATCAGTGTGGACTGTATCCCATTTTGCTAGAATTGGATTTGTCCGGTGAACGATACTACTACGTTCAATGTTTAAGATAATAACTCACAAATCCTGTCACTATTGTACCAAATCGAACTAAAAGACATTGCTATATTAAGCAGGTTTCTTATATACTTAATTTATTATTTCACATTTTTGAAAAATAAAATCCCGTGCATTAGTTAAAGTTTCAGACGCAGCAAGACCAGCTTATTTATGTTTGACTCAGCCTTAGACATAACATATAAAAAATAGCATATGTTTTCTTTTTTAATTTCTCCTGAATACGAGCTGTGTGCATTTTTGTTATTGATAAGCATCGACGTGAGATTGATTCTGTATTAAAAAGGGAGTCAGCGCTTAAAGATGCACAACTAATGCTAAAATATAAACTGTTCTGTTTGTTAATTAATAAGTACATTATGCAGTGAAGAATGTCGTATCTTGGATAATCAAGCAAACAGAATCAGTGAATATCAGCCGATACAAGACAAACGAATAATTCATTTTCGAATGAGAATTTCTAATGTCCTGTCCTAATTTGTTGTTGGTATTTCTTTTTTTAAAGAGTTCAAGTCTCAGGTGAACTAGGGTTCATTTCTTTGGGACACCCAGTGCATAAATGCTCCTTATTTTCCCAGTAGCTCTTTTTCTAAAACAAGGGGAGGCAATAACACGTACATGATAACTGTGGGCAACTTTATGTCTAAATACAGCCTGGTTTTCTGCTTCGTGTGCTCCCCTGCTACGTACTCCGCTATTCGAGTAATAAATATATGATGAAGGAAAGCAGGGTTGATATCTTGGGCCTCAGATATCATTCATAACGTGATAAATTTGGCCGTTAAATGATACAGAAATGTCTTCTTGGGTGGAAGTTCGAATAGTACCGTCTAATATCATAAATATGTTATCGCGATCGGCATATGTTACAAATAGGCCTTCGTGAGGAAAAGGTGAAGAGAGCACAAATAAAATTAGACATTTCAAATAAAGAACAACAAAAAATAACAAATATTAAAACATTACATACACTGTACGCAGCGTCTATAGCCACATAAAGAGCGTATAATATTTTTCCCAGCTGAGTGTTAACATTGATAGATGAGTGGATCAAAATGTCAGGCGAGTCAGAGGAACTCGGAAGCGGCTCGCAAGCTGGATGTCATTGGTTCAATCCCAAAGGGCAAGTATGTTTTTTTTTCCTGGCCCTCTGTTAACAATCTATCTGGAATAAAGAAATCACAATTCAGTTTATAACTGCATCACCGTAGATACCAGCAGTTGCTGAGGCATAAGGGGAGAATGTTACACATACCAGAAACAAGTAAAAATTAAAATATAGTCTAACAATCTGGTCACGCTGTCTTGTATAATATTCTCATCTTGCTTATCGAATAATAGGTACATACCATTAAAGATTAAACTAAGCCGTTACACCTTTCTGATAATCATGCACCTTACCCATCGAAGCCTAGCCTCCAGGACATAACTTCTAAACGTTTTGAGAAGCCCACCATAATTATTATAATCTTGACAAGGAAAGACCATGTTAATTTTGCAACCATCATTGGTCCCTTGGTGTCTCAGTAGCTTCTGCAGACGGCGGATTATTCCTGAGGTTATAACTTAGAAGCTGTTAATAGCCCCACCCGTCATTGCTTAACGGATAACGGATTAAACGGTAAGATGAATGTTTTTGGTGTATGTGGATTACAAAACCACTTCCTTTTACATCCCGAAACTGCCTTAATAGACGACAAATTAAACCAGGCCCCACCCTAGGGCAAGGCGAACGAGGCAACCGCCTTGGGCCCCCGCGCAATGCAAATTTTTGCTTGAGGCCCCGCGCTCATCGCTTGCTGCCTTGGGCCCCGCATGCTGCCTTGGGCCATGCACATCCTAGGGCCTGGCCTTATTAAACGATTTAATTATTAACGATAAATGGGTGCCAGCACAACTATTCTTTTCCAATGTCGTGGGTACCAGTGCCGGATTTACAAATAGGCAGAGTAGGCACCGGCCTAGGGGCCCGCGAAAACGGATCAATAATATTGAATTGATTTGATCTTGACGTATTAGGAGATAATTTGCGAGGGGGGCCTCGAGATTTCGATTGCCTAGGGGCCTCCACAGGGTTTAATCCGGCACTGGTGGGTACAATATAAAAATAAGAATCACTTAAATAACAAAAGGAGAGTTGGGTCATCACCCCTCTTGTAAACAAACGAACCCCAGGGTGTTTGAATTCTGAGGCAGAGTCAGAGAGTGAAGGATAATGTGTTTGGAGTAAATATAGAAACATACCACAGCAGTATTTGATTTATGACAATCACGACACAAACCATAAAATAAGCTATACATATCAACATGAGTGGCATTAATCCTCGCGATCAAGCAGGATGGAGATGGTGTAAATATACGGCGATGACTGAGCGGAAAGTGCAGGGCAAATCGTCCTTGAATGTGGGGTAGTTAGTAATAACGAGAACCCGACAACATCAATAACCGAATCGTGAACACTGTACCAGAAGAACTACCTGACCGTGTAGTCGATTGTCGTGACCAGATCGTGTAACCTATAGTTGTGTCTTGGACAGAACGGAGAGTGCAAGCAGCGAATAATCATTATGTCAGCAAGTTATTATATTACAATGAAAAATCAAAACAAAACAAAATAACCCTATACAAACGTGACATTCATTACAAACAAGTGTTATTCTTTCAAGTACTGTGAAACCTACTACAATGGTTGCATATATCTAATTATCATCTGGCCTTTAAAGGTTTTTACACTTTGCCTCGCGTAATGTTCTCTATATAATTCATGTACGTCACCTGCTTTCTGCGTTCAGCAGACTAGTGTTTCCTAATCAAGCAGAAGTGTCTTACTGCTTTAAGCGGTCACTCGAACGTATCAATCGGTCACGTGAAGCATTTGTTTTCCCACGAAAGATATACTTTCAGTCAAGGTAATTCGTGTGAATTGATGTTGAAATTTGTTTAATCGTGCTTGCTTCTTCCTCCACCATTATTCTGGCCGCCATGTATAGCCTATCTTGTGCTGAAAAACGGCGTTAAACCCTACAACAACAAAGAGTGTATTCACAGCACTGAAGTCGATCCGTAAATGCAACTGTTAACTGACTAAACTCCCCATGGCTTTTTTAAGAATTGAATAATAGCAATATTGGTTAGAAAATTCGTTGGTGTGTAAATACTCATGGTAAATCGCCATTCTTGTAGCCCAACCCCAACCCCAAACCTGATCCATTTTTGGGGGTGGGGATAACTATACAAAATGTATTCACCAATGAAGTTTAACAGCGAATGAATTTTACCCTGAATTTGTCCAAGAAAGCATAGTTTAAAGCGGGAATAATTTAAGAATTCTTTAAATCAGACCGCAAAAAGATTTTTGGAATCTAATAATGTTGTTGACAAGCGTAAAGCTCATCCAGCATGACTACTTAAAGAAAACTTACAATGAGATCACGAGCAAGATAATGGTGAGGCAATGATACATTTAGGGATAAAAATTAAACCTTAACCCCCTATCTTTGAGGATTAAATACCTTAATGTATAATGAAAGAAAACAACTTAAAAGGATTAATACATCACCGTAAGGAGACAATGTAATCAATACATGTCACAAATAGTACGATAGACTCAATATTGCCTATACACAAACAGCTTTTTAACTTCATTAGCGACACAAGCGTTATATGTTATTCTTGGTTAGGAGAAATTTATTCATAAATTTATAAGAAAAACGGAGATACTTCTAACCCGGACAATTACAGAAATATAACCGTTCTCAATTGTTTCGGGTAACCAGTTACATCCATTTCTTATTGATTTTCGTACGGCGTTTGCATAGAGATTTGGCAAAAAAAGGTCTTCAAAATTGAACCGATGACAATTTATGGCATGTATCAACATATCAAATACTGTATTAGCTTTTCTAATAATACTTGTGAATGTTTTCAAAGTCATTAAGGGTCGAGACAAGGAGAACATTTATCACATGCATTATTCTTGGATGGTACGTACTACTGTTGTTACCAATTAACTATATCGGCGTTTGGATTGGAAACGAAGTTGTTTCAGTTGTTTCTTACTTGCAACTTTTCATGTTACTCTAGACTTCACGATTATTCTTGACGTGATAAAACAACTCTTTAAAAGAACGTAAATGCTTTTTTTCTTGAATCTGCAAAACTATGGAAGTGTAAAATTAATTATTCCAAAACATTGGTTATGAATTCTGATAGAAATGCTCATAAGTACAGTTACAGTACTGTATGGGAATAGCATAGAAATTACACACTGCTTTGGAAGATTTAGGTGTCCGCTTTTTCTAGGTGAAGAATTCTTATAAAGGCATTGAAATGTCATGCAGAACAACCAAAAAATGCTTGCAACGTTTTGCAGACAAATATGTAATTTACATTTACCATTAGGTCTCAAAATCTAACTCTTGGATCATACTGTAGTTTCTATTTTTCTGTAAAGCTGGGACATTTGCAGTTATAAAAATACGGAACAAACTCCGAAAAGTTCACAAGAAATTTTGTTTTGAAAAGAATGACTGATTTAAGGAAACGCACTCCAATATCATAGGCGAAACTTGGAAGAGTCCTTCAAATACTAAGATCTGGTTTGATAATATCTTGTCATCTATTTTATTTGGTAAACAAAGCAAACTTTCCAGTCAACATTGCAAAATTAGGCCCATTCCTACTAAATCTGGATTATGCAATAATAGATGGGTTACGTACATTATATATGTTCTTCGATCGGACGGTAGAAATGTTATTTAACAGTCAAAAGTGTCGATAATAAGAATATTGTTTACAATCCTCTTTAAAAGGCCTAACTAATCGAATTTTCAAGCATGGCATCCTATTTCCAAACGTACCTGAAACTGTTAGCAAAATCATCTGACCACTGTATTGTATCTACTTAGATTCGGTATGTTTGGTAACACTTTCCGTTTCGTAATATCTCTGTTTTGTATCAGTAATCTAGTGTACGGTCTGGGTAATTCAAACCTAAACCGTCTACTTGGTAGTGCACCGTACTGTATACAACACTACAGATCCAAATATCGATATGACAAAGAAACGAAAAGCGATACGAAACATCTGGAGTCGGAGCTGACACAACACGGTACCTACTGGAGATTATTTAGGTAAGAAACAACCTTAAGGAAAAAGTGATAGATTGCGATATGAATTAAGTTTTCCTTTTTAATGCCAGTATTTCATGAACGAAAGAAAAAGGCTATCGACATTTGTCTTTACATGTTCCAAAGGATAGGAATGCAATACTTTACTTCATGCAATAAATATTGAAATTGTAAAAAGATTAAGCAGCTTCATTATAGCATATCACATATAAATTTATTAATTTTATGTATAATTATATTTACCCCGAATTTTTATTAATACGTTAGCAATAAGTTCATTAATTTACCTGTCTTGATGCAACTGACTTGTTTAGATATTCTGAAGTATTTTATTCTGCAATATTCATTTTTATTTAATTTATTAAATTTAATTTTTATTGTGAGTACCTTAGACTCCCTATTCTTGTAGGCATCTACTAGTCTGTGTGTTAATCTTGTACCTTGTTCACTTTACATCTCCCTACATGTCTAGATTACCATGCCTTAATGTAATAAATGATCTTTTTCAGACTTTGTGCTTGTAAAAATTAGCCATGTTTTTAAACTGATATTCTAAGTATTGAATACAAGTAGTATAAGTAATTGAGGTTTTAAAACCAAAGAGTTTTTAAGGTCAGAAAGCCTCACCCCCTCTAAAATAAATATATTCTGACATTTTTTCACCACCTCAGAGACCCCCTCTCCCTCAAAAAACCACCCTCCTCCAAATTTTTATCTCAGAAAATGATGAAAATTTTAAACCCAAAGATGATTCTAGACCAGAACCCTCACCCCTTTCTCGAATTTTGGAGAGATGAGGTTGGTCAGATGATCCAATGACATTTAGTGATAATGATCTACTACTGTTGTAACCAATCTTTTTCATACCTGCTGACTCTCATTGGTAGGATATCTGTTAACATACTGTCAATAATACGAAACTCACGTATTAAATCGTCCATATCATATTTTACACCTCACAAATAAGATCGTATTTGATCAAGTAATTTTCTGTAAGTTATACTTGCTGTTTTACAAGAATTTTTTTTTGTTTCAAGTTTAGGTTCATTTTATTTTACAAGTGTTGAAAGAGAGACACCGACACCAGATATTATTAACAAAAACGGATTTAATAATGCTCCACTTGAGATTATACCAGAGGTAGTCATTAACAATGGCAAATATGATATTACTCGAAGTATTCTACCGTAGTATTTATAACATTCTTTTACACACCAGAGGTTTTTATGATAAAATTTGTAATATTGTAATAGTGCTTCAACATCTTGCTTTGGAATTTCTTCTGATATGTGATTGAAATCGATGATATTTTTTTTTTCATTATACAATTTTTTTACACAAAAACAAAAGTTCTGGTACCAGCAATCGAATCAAGAAACTCGCGGAACTTATTATTGATAGGATCAGCTATAAACTCTCTGTATTTATCGTAAACATCTGACGAAGTATTCTTATATCGTTCATCTGTTAATACATATTGTTTCTTTAACCAGTCGTATGAGTCAAAAGAATTTCCTACTTCACGTTCATACAAATCTGTTTCATTCACTAAATTATTGTAATCGCTTTCTGTTTTATCAATATACCCTAATACCGAGCTTGTTTGATCTAACGTGAAATTTTTGAGAACAAGATGTTGTCTGATAATTGCATATGCGACAACAAAATTTGCTAGCATTAATTTTTTGCGTGATTTTAATTCATTTGTTAGCAGACCAATAGCAGAAGCTACTTTTAATATAATTTTTCATATGGTTTTGTGAGTATTTTCTCGACTTCATTGTAATAATTTCGTAATAACAATTGTTTAGAGCGCTGGATTGATGGAAATGGAATATCATCTTCTTCACTTATGTTGTAATAAGAATTAATTTTAAATTCCAAATTTGTTTGATCGACTTTATCAAAAAAATTTTCTCGCTCAATATCTTTAAGATCACTAATTTCATCGTTAAAATCTTTGATTATTTTTAGAGACTTATCAACAATAATCGGCTCAAATTCTGGGTCTTTTTTACGTATCATTGGCAAAATTGCGTTTGAGTACGCTTTAATAAGTAACTCTATGTCTGGTGTCATAATAACGATTTTAATTAAGGTTTCTTTGTCGTGGTAGTACATGCCGAGATGTTTAAAAATGTTTCGTTTTGAAAAACTACTATATAACTTCCTGTTTCTTTTTATTCCTATTATCACAGATTCTGCTAATCTGTCGAGATAATCATGGCTAGCTTTTACAGATGTTTATACATCATCTCTTTCAACGTGAGCTCGTTTTTTTATTAAGTCCGATTTTATTATCAAATCCAAATTTCCAAAATCAAGCTCGAGCAATATTTTTAAATATAATTTCAACTTGTTTATGTTCTTCTAGACAATCATCAGGATGACAGTATCTTTTTATCACATTAAAGATATCTATTGCTTCTTTCAGTTGTGGTCCTGGCATATGCATAACAAGAATAAAAATTTTTTCTTCTTCTGACAATGGAGAGTTTATCATTGGAATTGAAAATTTTTTTTCTAGTATTTATTTCGCGTGCCGCTAGTGACTTGTCCCCCACATTTATTTTAGGGTTAAAAATATTATCATAAAATTCTTTTGCAACGTCTATAAACCATTGTGTTGTCATTATTTTATAGCATCAGATTCAATTTAATCACAATGATTATACCTGATCATCAAGTGTATATATCTGAAATGCTGTTAGTCCTGGAAACGGATGTTCAGCAGCGACAACATAAACTCGAAAATATAAGTACTTGTTGACAGCCTTTTCTGCTGGAGTTGTAAAATATTGTGTTGTTGAAATATATGTGTTTTCTGTACTATACAATATTGTCCAGTCAATATCATCGTTTGATCCTTCCAATAGCCAATTATAAATCCGATCAACACTAGAGTTTAATCGACCTCGCAAATGAAATTGCCAAATAGCAACTGCAATGGGACATTTAATTTTAATCCAAAAATTTTCAACTTCTCCGTTTGTTGTCCACTCATTTCTATCAGAGAAAGCATAATGAGGATAATTTTCAGGATAATATGATAATGCGCTTACCTCAAACCCAACAGTTGTCTTAAACAATATTGGAATATACCCAACAATTATTTTTGGTTCGTTTTACACCACTAGACAGACTGTCAACGTACGCTTTATTTGTCAGATCGCTAGGGTTAACTGGAACGCAAGTCGTCATTATCTTGTTGGCTCTGATATTTCTGTTACCTGACATTGGTCCACCAGATTTTTTAAAATATGGGGTAAGTTCTTCTTTTAACTGAGCATAACTGATAGCACCAGCATCATTAGCTGGGGGTGAGGTTGTCGGTAATCCAGATAATTTTGAATTTGACATAGACAGGTTACCTGTCATTGCATCGCCCGGCTTTGTTAAGTTTATTATCGTCAACAGATTTTAGTTGTGCATAACTTACAGTTTGTGTTTGATTTAAGTTTTCTGGCGGATATGCAGTCTCTAAATTTATAAAAAAAAAATTTCCTGACATGTTGATATTACCTATAACTGTTCCACCGATTTTATCAAATTTGTTATCATCCACATACCTCAACTGTGCATAACTTACCGCTTGTGTATAATTTAAGTTTGCTGGTGGATACCTGGTCTCCAAATTTATTATTTTTTTTTCTGACATATCTAAGTTGCCGCTTAAAGTTCCGCCGGCCTTGTCTAACTTGTTGTCGTCAACTGATTTAAGTTGTGCATAATTAACCACTTGTGTAAGGTCAACTCTCAGTGGCGGATACGCTGTTTCTAAACCTAGTACTCGTTGATTTGACATAAATAGTTTTCCTGTCATTGTGTCGCCGGATTTTTTTAGGTAACCCGATAAATCAGTCTTGCCGTTCGTTATTGTTGTACTTACAGCTGATGAATCTCCTATTAATGTTCCAAATTTTGTATAATGGCTCATTATTTATTTATCGTCTGACTATTTTTTTTTATATAACATAAAATTGTATAGCAATAATGGCAAAATCGTCGATATTAAACTTTGATGCAGAGCAGTTGGTGAAACATAAACATGAAAACGAACTTCCAGATTGTCATTATCTTATTGTTGGAAGAATTGGATCTGGGAAAACAAACTTGCTTATGAATTTACTTCTCGGAGATAATTTTAACTACGATCGCGTTTATATTTACACAATTAATCCACAACAGGATAAGTACGAGCTACTTAACAATTATAATGACAAACTTCGTGATGATCTTGAGGCTGGTGAAGATTTTTTATTATCAAACAACCAGAAGAACTTGTTCCAGTTAATCAACTTGATTCGTCCGAACACAAAATAGTTGTTTTTGATGATATTCCGCTAAACAACGAGGAAATGAATAAAATAAGATCATATTTTTCACTATCACGTAATAAGAAATGTAATTCTATTTATCTCGCCCAAGGTTTTTATAATGTTGACAGATTTATTCGGCGAAATACTGGTTGTTTTATATTATTTCCAGGACTTGACAATGTCGATGTTAGAAATATCGCGAACGAGCAATGTGGTGATGTAACAAAAAATAAATTTATTGAATTATATGATCAAGCAACGGCAAATAAATATGACTTTTTTTTTGTTTGATAAATTAACAAATGATACGAGTAAAATGTTTCGCTGTTGTATTGAAAAATACCTACAGTAATTTTTATAGAAAATAGTATATAACTAATGGAAAGACATGCAAAGTACAGAAAACGTATAGAAAATCTAAAAAAACTTGTTAAATCTAAAGCTGAACTTAGGCAGATGATCCAACAAGCACGACGTGGCCAAGTGGCTGCAGCAGAAATAGCAGCAACAATTCTCAAACCAGTTACTGAGCCTTTACTTGGAAAACACCCTGAAACTGGCCCACTGTCAGAAGAAGAACTTAAAAAATTACAAGAAAAAGGTTTACTCGGATGAGTTAAAGAACATCAAGAAGCGGCTGTTGGAAAAATTATTGAAAGATCTGAAGAACAGAAAAGAAGATTAGCTGAGACACTTGTAGCAAATATAGCTGATCATGCTGCAAGACAAGCTGCACTAGATCGGCTAATTAATAATCCACTAGAATTTGAACAAAGACTAGCACGTTTAACCACAAGGGAGATTAAAGATATTCTAAAAAATTTATCAGAAAAATTAGAGGATATTGAAAAGGAGCAAGAAAAAGTCGGAGAGTTTACGGTAAAGTTTATGGGAGTTGAAAATCAAAGACGATGGTATATAAAACAAGCAAATGATAATATAAGAGATTATGAATACGATAAATTTTGAGATAAAATTATATAAAAAATCTTGATAATATAGATAAATGGAATGATGCTGAATTTGACAAACTTATTGATAATTTAAATGAAATGATAAGAGACGGTGCTACTGCTAAAAATGAGTTAAACACAACCATAAAAGAGAAAAATATGCTTCCACTTTATGATAGAATGAAAGATGGTATTATTGCTGCAGTAGTTGGAAAAACAGCACAAGACAGTAGAAAAAAGGAAGATTTTGGTAAGGGGTGGGATTTTAAAAGGAAATTTTTTTTATCTGATAAAAGTCGTGTAAAAAATATAGAAAAGAAAAAACAGGAACTGGAGTTAGAATATTTTCATCAGTTACTGAAATGATTGGCAGATTAATGTTGTTGATATCATCAAAAGAAGCTGGAAATGTTGGTGCTGAAATTGACAATGAAATTATTGACATAATTGATAATTTGAGATCGGAAAATTTATTAACATCTGACGAACACGAAACTTTACATCGCGATTCAATTTTATACATTTGTGTAATGATTTAATATAACAATTTTATATTAAAAAAATGTCAGCAACATTATTACTAGACTCTATCCAATCTGATAAAGATAGCGCAAATTTTTATATAAAGTATATTCCGCCAATAGAACTAGATCGTGAAACACAATATGAAATTGGACTAATTTCCTGTACGTGTTGGAATTCTATGGCTAATGTAAAAACTGGAGTAAATGATAATTTTGAATTTACTATTTATCATATTCCAGGAGAAGCATCACCTAAATATAAAGATTTTAAAATTCCACAAGGAGCTTATAATATTACCGACCTAAATAAAATAATAAAAGAATTAATAACAAAAAATAGAGGTGTAGCTGATAATTTTGAACTTACACCAAATTATAATACATTACGCGCCAGAATGACATTAAGACATATGTCAGTTTCTTTCACCTCGCCAACGAGTATTGCACCACTGATAGGATTTCTCCATGACATCTATGATGCTATTATTCCTAATAAAAAAAATTACATATGACGGTGAACTGCCAGTAAATATAACTGATGTAAACTCAATATTAATAAATTGCTCTATTACATCTGGATCTTACTCACCTAAGGGTAGTAAAGAACAAACGATATACAGTTTTTTACCAGACGTTCCACCAGGTTCTGTTATGCAAATTATTCCACGTCATATTATTTATTATTCGTTAAACGTTGAAAATCAAATAACAGAAGTAAATAGCCAGTAGCTTCTCGTGGGTCGGTGGTTCTTTCCGGGGTTTTCCCGGGTTCTTCTTCCACCAATAATACTGGCCGCCATGTATATCGTGTGCTGAAAAATGGCGTTAAGCCCTACAACAACAACAACAACAACAACAACAACAACAACAACAACAACAACAGAAGTAAATATGCAATTGACAGATCAATCTGGACGACAACTGGATTTTAACAACGAGGTTGTTACTTATTATTTACACTTACGCGAACAATAGTAAACATATTTTCTAAGAAAATCTAAAAGATTTGACAATAAAATTATGCAACCTCAGATATAATGAAACAGAGAAATAAAGTTTATAGAAGAAAAATAGTAGGAGGATTTTTGGGAAATATATTTGCTAAAATTATAGAAAATGTTCCAGAAATAGCTCGTAAAGTTGCACCAATTGCACTTGACGCATCAAAAGCTTTTGCAACTGGAGCTGCATCTGCTGCTGGAACTGCTGTGGGACAAAAAATAGTTGATAAAATGAAAGGCGATCCACCAACAATCAAACAAGCTATTTCAGAAATCGCAACAACAAAAGAAACTCAACGCGCAATGATAACAACAACAAAAAGACTTTTATCACCACGAGGAGAACAAATTATACAAAAATTAATATCAAGAGCAACAGCGCCACAATAATTTTATATAACCTAATAAATAAAAAAATGTCTGTAAAAAAATTATCTTGATTTAGCAGAAATTTATGACACAGACGACACGGTAACAGAATTTGAATATGTTGAATATCTCGATGAAAATTCTAACGAACCTAATAAGGCTGGCGTCAGAACATTTAATGCTCGAGACGATGACGTATTTCTACTGCCTCACAAAGCAATGTTGGAAGTTCGTGGCCAGATTATGACAGTAGCTGTTCCATATGCCGCAATTGCAGCTAACGTAGAAGTAGCTCTTATAAATGATGGTTGGTGTTTATTTAAAAGTGCTAGATATCAGCTGGCCAATAAAACTGTTGAAGATATTTCAAGTCCTTTACAAGTTGCAAGTACAATCTTAAATACTATTTCGTTTTCTGATGATTACTCCAAATCAACTGCGACTAATATGATGTGGTTTAAAGATACTGGAACTGGTTTGTCAGGTGTTTTTGCATCAGCTGAAATTTTTTCAGGAGTACCTATTTTAGTTGTCGGGGCTAATGCTGGTGCAAATTCTGATATTGTAAGAGCTTTTCTTATTGCTAATGCTAATTTTTTAAATATAATACCACCAGCTGCAGACGCTAATGCAGACGCTGTAAGACCCTTACTTATTGCAGCTTGTAATAATCTTGGTACAAGACCACAGCAGGAGATGCTGATGGAACTGCAATGTTAAATCATATTAATAATTATAGCAGGTTTTAAAAGTGTACGTTACAATGAGGGTTATTCTAAGAGAAGGGCACTTGCAGCAGTATCATGTCAAATTACAATGATGTTACCATTAAGCACAATATTTGGCTTTAGTCGCGATTACAATAAAGTATTTCGTGGAGTTAAACATACACTTATTTTAGGTCGATCAGAACAAAATGATTGTTTATTTCGACTTGGCGGGGCTGATGTACAGTTTATCATCAACAAACGTGCGCTGTGGATGCCACGAATAACGCCGACAGTTTCAAAATCTCTCGAATTAGATGATGTTCTTAAAAACCGCACAAACAAAATTCATTTTCAGCAACATAAAATATATCAAACAGCAGTTCCAAATACCACAGACTACACATGGCGAGTTACAACAACGTCGACTGAACAAAAGCCACGGCAAATATTTGTTGTATTTCAGCGGCAAGCGCGACGTGGTGACCAACAACAAAATAATGCGATATTTGATAATGCTGATGTTAGACGAATATATGCTAGAATAAATTCAAAGCAATATCCAGAGCGAGCGATAGAATGTAATTTTGCAGATGACGCTAATAAAAATATTACTCGACCTTACATGTACCTGCTGGACGCATTGCAAAAATATCAAGATGTTGGAGATGGATCTCAGATATCAGTAGAGGAATTTCGTACACTTTATCCGATATTTTATTTTGATGTTAGTAAACAAAATGAAAGAGATGTAATTTCAACTGCTGATATTGAAATTACTTGGACATTAGGAGCAGTTCCAGCAGCGCAGTTGTACGTGTACGCGTTAGTGATCAGAGAAAGAACTATTACGATTGACTTTATCGAAGGTAAAATATCGGTACAAGTTTAATCTGTAACTTTAATATAAGATGACAAAATATATTGTAAAAGAAATATATTTGACTGATGGTCAAGTTAAAAAATTAGCAGCTGCTGTTGCAAAGAAAAGACAAGTATCATTAAAAATCAACCCTAACGCAGGTGTTTTAGGTACTTTAACAAAATTAATGTTAACCAAAAAACAAGTAAATAAGTATAACCGCGGCAAACATTTTGTTTTAAATTTAAGTGCTGCACAAATAACTGCGATGGTAAAACAAGGTGGTTTCTTCGGTCCAGCACTATCTGTAATGGCCAGAACGTTAATACCTAAAATTTTACCAGTGTTAGGTACATTAGGGTTAGCAGCAGCGTCTGGAGCAGTATCTGGCGCAACGAAAAAAGCAGTTGAGGGTCATGGAATAAAAATGTTTTTTATCTAAAGATAAATATAAAATGCCAAAACGAAAAACAACAAAAAGAAAGACAACGATGAAAAAAAAAGACACGACAAGGTGGATTTATTCCAATAGCTCCATTACTAGCAGGATTTGCGGGAAGTCTATTGCCAAATCTGTTAGGACGAGGACTAATGTTACCAGAAACAAAGAGATGAAGTCGGCCGCGTTAAGTAATTTTGATATACTTGACAAACTAAAAATGTAAAAAATTTCCGTGGAGTCCATTGTAAAGATGAACTTATGGCGATTCCATCGTCGCTAGAGACGCTAGGTTCGTGCGTGATAAATATACAAGATTTTAATGACGGATCTGGTACACATTGGGTAGCTGTCTGTGATAACAATTATTTTGACTCGTTCGGAATTCCACCAAGTGACGCAATAAAAAAATAGATGAGTAGAATTCAAGAGACTTCGTCAGAGACAAAGTCTCTTGCGAAAATAATAAATTATTCGTCTAATCAAATTCAACCAGTTGGAACTTCTGCTTGTGGATACTATTGCGTAATGTTCATGAAACAGATGACCATAAATCCAGATTTTTTAAAGTTTATTTTGCAATTTGACAAACAACCTTCTCACGCTAATGATGAGATTGCATTAAACTTTTGCAAACGTTTAAATTTTATCTAAACTCACTGATATACAATGTCAACATATTGTCTTAAGTGTAAAACTAAAACAGAAAATAAAGATGAAAAAACAGAAAAAACAAAAAATAATAGAATAATGCTGAAAAGTCTTTGTGCAATCTGTGGAAAAAGAAAAAGTATGTTTTTAAAGAAATTATCGCCAACAACAAAGTTGTCCGGAGCGGGTTGCCCTGACAAGATTATTTTAGTAGATGATTAATAAATAATGACATGCGAGTGCGATTGTGATAGAGATTTATGTCTTGAGCAAAATAAAATTGTTACAGTTTGTCAGAAATGCAACAGCAGAGAAATAATTGGTTTTGATATAGATATACATAAATTAATTGGCAAATTGCCGAAACCAAAAGGCGGTCCGACATTGCCAGGCCATAAATATACTGGACCTTATAATCCTCTTGATAAACAACTTGATGAAAGCGATAATCCGCTGCCAGGACAAGAGCCTTACAATCAGGTTGATGCAATAGCAATGCGCCATGATATCTGCTACAGAGATATTGAACTTCCAGACAACGAAAAAAATAAACACAGCTGCGATAAAGTAATGTTAGACGAACTTCGTGATATGAAACCTGTAAATATGCGAGAACGTGTTGACCGAAGGCTGGTTCAGGGTTTTATTGGAGCAAAATATAAATTAGGTCTCGGAAAAGAATTATATGATGATCTTGCCTCAGAGCTGCACAAACCTTAAAAAAAAAGTTTCCGCGACGTAAAGTTGTCGCAAATGCCGTTAATGACATCTGGGCGATAGATTTAGTTGATATGTCAAATCTAGCTCAGTTTAATGATAACAAGAGATATCTTTTTAATGTTGTAGATGTTTTTAGCAAATACGCGTTTAGTATACCAGTTTCAGATAAAACAGGAACATCGATAACTGATGCATTAAAACAAATTATTGTTAACACAGAAAGAAAACCAAATAGAATCTGGACTGATCATGGAGCAGAGTTTTTTAATAAAAAATTGGAAGAGTTTTTAGAGCAAAATAACATTAAAAAATATGTCACAGGAAAGGAGGGAAAAGGCGTCATCGTTGAAAGATTTAATCGCACGCTCAACGAAAAAAATCCATAAATATTTAACAGCTGAAAATACGAGTAAATATATTGAAAATTTACAGAAAATTGTTGACGAATATAATAACACGAAACACAGATCCCTAAAAATGTCACCAAACGACGCGACTGCAAATCCAATATTAGCAAACGAAAATATGTACCGGAGACATAAATTTAAAGTTGGTGATAAAGTTAGAATTTCTCTGACGAAAAAAACATTTGACAAAGGATATACTCATAACTGGAGCGAAGAAGTATTTGTTGTTGATAAAGTACTTTTAACAACACCAGTTACATACTCGTTGAAAGATTTATTAGGTGAACCTATAACTGGCAGTTTTTACGAGCAAGAACTTCAGAAAACAGAACAAGATATATTTGTTATTGAAAAAGTTATTAAAAAGCGCTGCAACAAAAGTTTAGTCAAATGGCGTGGATATAGCGATAAATTTAATAGCTGGGTACCCACTAAGTCGATTGAATAATATCATTATAAATTTTTTCGTATTTTATTAGTACTGATTTACATTTTACTGGTTTACACAGAGAAATTAAATGTAATTTTCTTGCATCATCGACTGGCATTAAATTAAATATTTTAACAAAAATAAAATCGTATTTTATATTTCTTTGTTGTCCATTTATTTTTACGTTTAAAAAAGGTTTAATAAATTGCCAAAATATTTTATGCTCTGTGATAGTAAAATTAAATTTTATTTTTTTTTTTTAGCAAAATGGTACTTCGCGGTAGTTTGTACGTCGATCTCCCTCAAAAAATTAGAAACAAAAAATGCTGTATAAATGTCAGACACAATGATAACAGATGTTTCCAGTGGTCTATTCTTTCTGCAAAACATCCTCAGCGTGATCACTCCGACAGAATTGAAAAGTATTTGCCATACAAAGTCGAACTAAATTTTAATGGCATTGACTTTCCAGTTACAGAAAATCAGATACCAAAGTTTGAAAAGCAAAATAATATTTCGGTTAATATATTTGGTCTTGACGAGTGTGAAAATGTTTATCCGAGATATATCACAGAAAAAGCTTCGCAATCAACAATAAACTTGCTGTTTTTTTTAAAAATCATTACGTTTTAATAAAAAACTTTAACGGCCTAGTTGGCAGACAGTATAGTAAAAATAAAAATAAAAAATATTTCTGTTATAGATGTCTACAGGGTTTTTCTGGCGATGGAATACTGCAAGTGCATCTCAAATACTGTATCAACGTTCAAAGAATAACTATGCCTGGCGAAAAAGAACAAATATTAAAATTTAAAAATTATGATCATAAACTAAATATTCCTTTTGTTATTTATGCTGATTTTGAGTGTCTATTCGTTCCGGTGGTTGGAGCAGAAAATAATCCGAATAAATCCAGTACTAGAAAAATACAACAGCATATTCCTTGCGGAATAGCTTATAAAGTAGTTTGTTGCGCTAACGATAAATTTTCAACTACAATAAAGTTATACAGAGGTAAAAATCCGGCCGTATGGCTATTAAAAAATTTAATAGACGAAGTTAATCAAATTTCTAACAGATTATTTAAAACAGCTCCAATGAAAATAACGTCTAAACAACAACTTGATTTTGATGATGCAGTTAATTGTCATATTTGTGAAAAGTTGCTGGTAGACTCTAACGAAGTCTGTGATAAGGTGCGAGATCATTGTCATTTGACCGGCCAATATCGTGGAGCAGCTCATAACAGTTGTAATTTAAAATTTCATGCTCCAGATTTTATTCCTGTAGTTTTACATAACTTTCGTGGCTATGACAGTCATATCATTGTAGAAGCTTTTGGTGATGAAAATATTAAAGCTAAACTAAAATTAAATAATACAATAAAATGTATTCCAAACAATTTTGAAAAGTATATGTCGGTGACGCTCGGTAAATTACGTTTTATTGATAGCCTGCAATTTATGGCAGCATCATTAGATGAGCTTGTAAACAGCGCTACAAGCGCCGGTAGCAATTTCGCTAACCTAAAAAGTTGTTTCGGTGAAAACTATATCAATTTGACAAAAAAGGTATCTTTCCTTACGAGTATCTCAACGATTGGAGCAGATCTGATGAAACTTCTCTTCCTGATAAAGATAAATTTTACTCGCAACTCAAAAATGAAAATATCACAGTTGACAAATATAAATATGCACAAGATATTTAGAATAAATTTAGTTGTGAAACATTTGGTGATTATCACGATCTATATTTAAAAACAGATGTATTATTACTAGCAGATGTTTTTGAGAGTTTTCGTCGAGTAAGCTACAGCAATTATGGACTAGATCCTTGTTGGTATTATTCTGCTCCAGGATTGCCTTGGGACGCTCTACTAAAAACAAGTAAGATAGAACTTGATCTCTTAACAGATGTTGATATATTTAACTTTATTGAAAAAGGTATCAGAGGTGGAATTAGTGTTATAACAAAAACTATGCAGTAGCTAATAATAAATATCTGAAATATTATGATAAAAATCTCCCATCTAATCATATTATTTATCTAGATTGTGTGAATTTGTATGTCAGAGCCAATGCCTTGTTGTGGATTTCATTGGATAACTCGAGATCAATTTCTTAGAGAAACTGAAAAATATTTACCTAGAAAAATTAATAATGATTTTTTCCGATATTTCATACTTTGTTGAAGTTGATCTAGATTATCCTAGTTCGTTACATGATCTACATAACGACTACCCGTTTTGTGCAGAGTCAATGATGATTGATTATAGTTTATTGAACAACGAGCAACGACAACAGCAAAAAATTCGATTGTTAATAAGTTAGTTCCAGATTTGTTAAATAAAAGAAATTACGTTATGCATTACAAAAATTTAAAACAAGCAGTAGATGCTTGACTAATTCTGAGAAAAGTCCATCGCGTGCTAAAGTTTAACCCGTCGATGTGGATGGCAAATTATATTGACTTAAATACGAAAGTCGTGCTGTGGCTAAAACCGAATTTGAGAAAAACTTTTTCAAGTTAATGAACAACTCGGTGTTTGGTAAGACAATGGAGAATATTCGAAAGCGAGTCTCGATAGAAATTGTTAATGACATAAATCGCAGAAATAAATTAGTTAATGATGATGGTTTTGTTAGTATGAAAATATTTAATGAAAATCTTGTTGCAGTACAACGACGAAAGACAAATTTAAAGTTAAATAAACCAATTTATGTTGGTGCAGCTGTACTTGATATATCAAAGTGGCTGATGTACGATTTTCACTATAATTTTACCAAAAAGCAGTGGCCAGATTCAGAATTGCTATTTACTGATACAGATTCGCTACTTTATAATATAAAATGTGAAGATGTCTATCAGGATATTTACAATAATAAAAATCTATTTGATTTATCAGATTATCCAGCATGTATTGGATTTCAAGATAATTCGAATAAGAAAGTTATTGGAAAAATGAAAGATGAATTGATGTTTATGCCAGTTAGGGAATTTGTCGGACTAAAGAGTAAACTGTATGCTGTCATATTAGATGACAATAAACTTACAAAAAAAGCAAAAGGTATTCCTCGAGGATATGTGAAAAAGATGATGAAATTTGATGATTTTAAAGCAGCGCTAAACAATAATGTCAGTTTTATCAAAACAAATGTTATCAGAACAAATCATCATAAACTTGAAACGGATACAATTATAAAACGTGGATTAAATAGTTTTGATGATAAAAGGTATTGCAGAGACGGAATTAATACACTAGCACTTGGACATTATGAAAGTAATTTTGCCTAAACATCAGAAATATTGTTCGAAAATTTAACATTAGTCGATGGAGTTGATAGCAAAATAATAAAAAAAATGGTTAATAACCAGCAATTATCATTTGAATTGACTCGTATTCTCATCATTCCCACTATGAAGATGAAATCATATGGACAACGCTCTTTTGCATACCAGGGCCCAGCAACGTGGAACGAATTGCCCACTGCACTTAGACACAAAGACACAGTGATCTCATTCAAGAGCGCTCTTAAAACTCACCTATTTCAACTGCAAGAACAGACTTAAAGACCTAATAATGTATCCTTGCCTTAAATATTTACAGCATGTTTTCTGTTTCTAATTTCGTGGTGTTTGTTTTTAATTTTTGTAATCATATCATTATATATGTTTTTTTAAGTGTTGTCAAATGTTGTAAAGCGCTTAGAGCTTCTAAAGATTAGGCGCTATACAAAGTCCTCATTATTATTATTATTATTATTATTATTATTATTATTATTATTATTATTATTATTATTATTATAATTTAACGATGAAATTTCAGGTATTTGTTTTAGTAAATTTGACAGAATCAAACTCTCCCTTATCAGATCAGACGATAGCAAATATTTTAATTATCTCGAAAGTTTGCGAGACGAGCTCGCAGTAAAATATGACAATTTTCATAATCCGATCAGCCAGCAACAGTATACAAAAATTAATATAGACTTAGACCGGTCGAAGGTTTTTGTAAAAGGTAGTAAGTATCTTCTCAGTAAGATAGCAATGAAAGAACTATTTGAATGTCGTCGAAAAGTAACTGGTAAAATTAAATTTTATTTGTATTATTATGACAATAAATCACACTTAATAGCGAATGCTGAAACATTGTTCATTGGTCAAGAAATATAACTCTGTATCAGAACTGCATTTCCTCAACACGAAACCCATGAAGAAGGCTTAGGAAGCGATGCCCTATCTGTTTTTAAAAGGGAGATAATACTGTTCCTGCGAAGTTTAAAATCTTTTGTAGTTATCGAACATAGCATATACTGCAACATTTGCTTGTAAATTTTTTTTTTATTTTGGCTAATAAATGTATAGAGCTGTAGATCTGGCTCATCTTATAGAGCTATGTGGTGTGTAAATCTGATAGTAATTTTAAGACCTAAATCCTGGTGGCAGTTCTGTATTTGCCGAAATAACTAGCAATTCCTCTTGCATAAATGTTAGTAAATAGTCTTATATAAACATAGTTACTGTAGTTTCTCGCTTATAAGTTGAGTCCAACTGCAAACTGCACAGACCCAAATATGCTGTCGTATAATGCACCAGCAGATCTTTGGTCTGCGCAGTTTTGCTAGGAGTAATCAGTAATGCAAACAAGATAAACTCTGATCTGCAGGCGCATAATGCTATGGCAGATCTTTATCTTTTTGTCTGCAGTTAGCCTCGACTTGTAAGCGAGTGCATATGGTATGTCATAATGTATATTTACAGCGGCTGTGTATTAATTCAACCCACTCGTTGACATTATTGATTAGTATCCTTGGCAACGGTTGATCTATATACAGCCTCTATATTCAGCCAACATTAGGATTTCGTTTTTCTGTACAAACAGATTTATATAGAAAATCTTTTAATCAAAAATCATGTATTTTCTCGATTTATTTATAATAACGCTTTCAGAATCAGAAAATGTAATGCAAAATTTCGTGTTTTCAAAATCAGAAAATGTAATGCTGTTTGGTAACTATATGATAATTTTTTTAACATGTACTCGTAAATGAATTTCATAGCTCAGTGTTAGAATGCTGGATTCTCATACTGACGCCCTGAGTTCGGTTCCCGTCACGGACAAAATCGACGGGTAGGCTCTGGACTCCCATCGCCATTTTTAAAAGGATGCAGAGCTTCGCTCCAAGGATTTAATGACCTCTCATCATGTTAAACAACGTGGTGAGTGCGCTTTGCACTTACCCCGGGGTTTGATTTGAAGGGGGGGGGGGGTCACTAAATTCGCAATATGAAGCTCTCTAAAATAAACATTACCGTTGTAAGCTCTCTACTTCATTTCAAGGGTTACCCAAACAGGAACATTCAGAAAGAATGTTTCCCAAAAAAAAAAGTCTAGTGGGGTACCCCATGAACGTCTTAAGAAAGACAATAATGTAAGGACCCCACCGAAAGGCACAAAGGCAATGAAGGGGCCCCAATGGAAGTAATGTTTATTTTTGTATTTTTTTGTATATATAAACTATATACATTTATGTATAGTATATATTTTATTTTTATTTTATTTTATTTTTATTTTTATTTTATTTTTTGCTTCAGTTTTTTTCTCCCACAAAATTTAAGGCGGGGGTGAGGTTCTGGTCTAAAATCCTCTTTGGGTTTCAAAATTTCATCATTTTCTGAGAAAAAAATTTGAAGGAGGGTGGTTTTTGGAGGAGAGGGGGTCTCTGAGGTGGTGTAAAAATGTCAGAATATATTTATTTTAGAGAGGGGTGAGGGTTTCTGACCTAAAACCCTCTTTGGTTTTAAAACCTCAATTACTTATAAAAGTCATTATTTTGATCTAGAAAAGGCTGCTGAAGAAAATGTCAGCATAGAAGGGTTTTGGAGGGGGGAAGGGGGTCTCTGGAATAAAAACCTCAATTACTCTTACTACTGATCATTCAATAGCTGTATGTATTGATTATTGATTGTATTACTGGTATAATCTGTGTTAAAGTAATTAAAATTGATTATTGATTTCATTATTGGTATAATCTGTGTTCAGTAATTGATATAGATTGTGTGAAATGATATTTATCTTACAGAGACTTTCTGTTATGCCAGGTGTTATGGTTTGGTTAATTTGCGTTTTAGCAATGAATTGAGGTAGATACTGCAAAGCAAATATCGCTGATTTGCCAAGAACTATGACCATTTATATCACTCATTATTGGCGTGTCAAATTTCGTTATATTGATGTGTGTGTGTGTGTGTGTGTGTGTGTGTGTGTGTGTGTGTGTGTGTGTGTGTGTGTGTGTGTGTTATGAATGCTGGACATTATTAAAACTGACTAGAACCAATTTTATTCATTATTTACTAACCATTTATATTCTTTATTTTGTTCCTCTGTCTCCTCACCTGCTTTTTCTCCATATTTACTGTTATATGTTATATGCAATACCTTTATCTTGTATTTTATATATATATATTATCGAACGTAAACATATTTCCGTTTGAAATTGTGTCTTGTTGCACTTGATGCTTACATTTATTTGAAGATTTTATCTTCCTAAACTTTGTTCCAATCTGGTTTTACAGTTTTTGAACTTTATCTTTAGTTGGCACCATCCAGTCACTATTATTCCGATTTGCCCTAAAATGCTACGAGATACATACTTCCTCAGCGTATTTAAAACCATATTTATTGTCCCGTGCAAATAACACTGACGAAATAGGTGAGTACTGGTGGGTTTTTTTCTTGTTGCAGCAAGTTGTTCAATAACAGTTTTGGGCGTAACTTGTACATCGTTATGCTTCACTTGCTCCTCCTGTTTATCATCAGCTACTGACTCATTCTCTTGTCGAAACAGCAAGAAATGTTATCTTGCAAAGAAGGAAGCGTTTGTGTCAAACGTGATACATTATTCGATATTAAATTTAGTAAGGGCGAGATAACACCTTAGAAAAAACATATTACAAGACGTGTTTTGCAATTATCCTTAACTAATGTCTGCATTTATACGAAACAAAAAATGCGACGCTGATGCAACTTGGCCATAAACGAAAATTTTCCGGTAAGAAAAATTCATGAAATAATTTCATGATAGAATCATCGTTCAGAAAAAGGTACAGACAATCACATAATAATGAGTAGAAATATTGTGCTAAACTGTGTAAGTTCGTATTGCCAAAGATATTCAGCTGGAAAGAAATAACTATAATGTAAGGA
>JAECUM010028357.1:0-14542 GCA_016617855.1 Megalonaias nervosa | reverse complement strand
ATATAAAGTAGTGAATGGGATAAGGAAAACCATACGTAACCATAAATAACAACCTATGCACATTGCAGTTTAGTATGTTTATTAAAATGATTGTTATTATTGCCTCTGGTGTTCAAATTTTGAAAACAAAGCTTTAAAAGTTTGCGGTTTTGGTGTAACACTGTCTATAGGTGATTTCATGATATTTGTGATAAATATGTTCCTCAGATTACTAGGTATTCAATGTCTATTAATATTGGCTAACAACAAATTTGATTTCTTCCCTTCAGATGATAAGTTTAGGATACTGAAATTATCATCTATATTATGGTACTGGACAGCATCACGGTTTTACATTTAAATATTCATACAAAACATGACTTTCCTCTTTCCAAGAACACTAACTTAAATGTATTTTGTAAACAGAAACTAACCCATTATTTGGTTGCACAGTAGGTAAATTATAGATCTGATAGGTAAAATTATACATACTATCCTTCACCATAATAGTGACACTTCTGTCAGTGTAAGCTAATTTCACAATGAGTGTAGACGGACTTAATGGTTTTGGATTCTAATATAACCTTTGAAAACGTATGTTAAAAGAATTGTGTTAAAGGTCATTTATGTAATGTGAAATCGGAAAAAAAACGATAATGAATAAGGAATCTAAACTAAATGCCCTGCTGAATGTATCTGCGGTCCATAAAATGCATAGCGAAGAAATGATAAGAAAAGCAATTCAACTGTGGTTGAAGAGTAAAAGGTCTCTGATTTAAGCAATGGAAACGAGATTAGAAACATTTTCTGGTTACGGAGATAGCATGCACTGCACTCTAGCACTCTCCACATTAATTTCTAGCAACGATAACTTTCTCCATGCATATCCATTCCTCATTAATATAAAATATCATTGCGATTTAAATTTGCTTCAAGCATCGACTGGAAATTATGGTACCATCTAGATCATTAATAATCCAGCGTTTGTTCGATGGTTTTGAGACGTCTCTCGTACTCTTCAAAACATTTTCCATATGGGTCTGAAGTGTCTAGCTCCATTGTATCTTTCGCAATGTCTTCTATTTCTTCTTTCTCCGTCTTATTGAATAAACTATTCCAATCTGTACAAGCGGATTTTCCACAAACACAATTTTTTGTTCTGGAACGTGCTTCATTGTCACTCCCATATTTACATGCAGTCATCATCTTCGAAAGTAACAGCCGCAGTTGTTCGAACATGAATACATTATTCCTGTGCGGGTTTTATGGAACTCAAAACCACATCGTCACTTTTCAAAATCTGGAAGTTAAACGTAGATTACCTATGCAAATCTAGGTGTTGGACATTTACTTTTGTTACGTGTAGGCTCGTACAAAAGTAACAAAAGAAAAGAGTGAAGTCAACAAGCTTTGTAAATTTTAACAAAATAATTTATTTCCCTAGAAAACAAGGTAAAAATATGAAATAGGACTTACGGTTTGTGAATATAATCCAAAAATTATTCCTAGAATTGAAAAATATAAGTCCTATCGCTAAACAGTTCTAATTGAATCCAGGTTCGAATCTCGATGAAGTTCCAATATGGAAGGCGATGACGTCAGATGAGGTCGTTGTACTGATGGCAACAGTTCCTCGTTTAATCACAATTTATAATGTTCTGTTTAGAATTCCAGAATAAATTTCCATTGAATGTCTTAGTCCCAGAACTTTTATAAAGAAGAGCACTTGTGTAGTTTTCTAGAGAATATAAATTATTAAATCCCAAACAATAGATGAACTTTAGAACAAACTGGCAGCAACATCAAAAACCTCTTGAGCTCTCAAGGTTTAAAATACGACTGACTAAACTTCACTGAGATGTGAGTATTAAGCCCAACTAAAACGTCATTTCGACACTTGTGATGGGTCACATGATCACTTAATCATCAAACCGCACAGTTAAAAAAATTGACAATTTGCACGTACGCTACAATAGCCCTATCTAAGAATCAGATTCCCACATTGGAAATAACTAAAAAAGAAAGGCTGTTTGCAACTCAGCTAACACGTGGGCCGAACATGACCTTGGTAATAGCCAATCATTTTCGCTTAGTGTTTACAAAAAGTCTCAAACAAGTTGAGCTAAAAATACTGATAATGTTATACCTTTTACGTTCAAATCAGGTCAAAACAAAAAAAGTAATTTTTTTCCGAAAATAGTCAAATCCATTGTAAATTATCATTAAAATAAAATGCAGTGAAACAAAAATAAAATAAAAAAAATTTAAAACTAACACACAAGTAATTTAATTACATATTCGTAACACTTTATTGGTGTGAAACCTGTTATTTTACAAGGAATACATTCTTCTTTTTGTTTCTTTTTTAATTTATAAATTGTTGTTCATATTATATATATTATTATGGGCCTTGGCTATTACCGGAGAGAATATCCCAAAGGTCATGCTTTTAAACATAAAAATAGCCTTCAAACTAATTTCATTATTTAGTTTCTTTTGTTTTGTTTTAACTGAACTTTTAACACATTATTGATTATATCGTGCCGAGGAAGTGCGAGTTAAGTCCCTTTGGCAATGACGCAGAGGTCCTTCAAAAGTACAATGAATGATTATTGAGGTAACGTTGGAATTATGCATACAAACTTATAGTGCCTTGGCATAATAGTCAGTTTCTGCCTATATTTAACTGGAATTCTTTATTGTAGAATTGTGTGGTTGCCGAGATAATGTGTGCTAGTTTAAGCAATGCTTTTTAAATATGCTTCATTCCCAAAGAGTTGAATATCCATTATGTACACTTCTCTTTAAGACTGCCATTCATATTTGTTGGATTTGCATTTTTGGAAAAATTGGATTCTCATTCTTAATTGTCAATCCCTGATGTTCTCTTGCAAAGACTTTCAATTCAGTTTTGCATTTTCATAACGTTCAGAATTCTTAAAAAGCAAAGCCAATTATTCTTAAACAGATTTTTTCCCCACACGTCGATTCACGTAGAAATATTTTAACCACTCTCTTAGCCTTGGCGGTTTTGATTGAATTCTGCAAGAAATTGTGCGTTTTCTTAGATTTTGTAAACTGTATTTAGTTTTTTCTTTGTGTACCAATTGTCGTGCATTTTGATACCATGAATTTTAAGAAGCAGCTCAAAGTAATCCACACGTGAGGAAGATGTGATCCCCAAACCCATCGGCATATAGCTATATTATTTATTTTATTTATTTTCATATTACCAGTATATTTCAACTAAAAGAGGTGGAGATGGGTGTCTTTAAATTTGACCACAAACCAAATTTTCTCCTTTCCAATTAATTGAAGAAACTACCATACCTTGGCGTCATCCTTATTCAAACTAACTAGCACATGTCACATTAGTCTCGCTTAGCTAGACCCTTGCGTGATTATGAGAGATCTTGGTCAAGCCAGAGTCTGATAGAGGTTTATGCAGTTAATTGTTACTGACAGGTATTTCTCAATTTTTCTTATTTTCTTCATCTTGTTCTTTCTGAAAAATATATCATCTATCCTGTAAAGTTGATTAGCACTCTTTATGCATACGCGATAAATGTAAATATATTTGTAATGTACTTTAGAGTTATTAGACTGTATTATTGAAAATTAATGTATGTCCTCTTCTTGAACCGTCTGTGTCCAAGTCGGGCGATTTGCAAAATATTCGTACAGAAGAGAAAACCTGTATTATTTTTAAATATATTTTATGGCGTGGGTCCATAACATACAAGTTTTAAATATGTACGCTGACTACCATGTTAACCAATCTAATTGCCAGATTATTGGTAAGCTTCGTTTGGAGCGTAACAATTCTTTGCACAAACTTTCACAAGACCCACCTACGGAGATCTGACAGAGCCACGCAAGAGATCCGGGTCAACGAGACTGGTTAATGGTAGGTTGGTTAACAGGCTATCAGTGCTCTTTATCAATGAATCATATTTGTGAAAAAAATGCACAATTTATTTTTTATTATTTTTTCGACCGACAATATATACATTATCTGCAAAGGTAATATTGGTTTTGTCGATGCAAGTAAATCGTGCATGTCATTAAACTGTGACAATCACTCCAAAGAAATATACAAGGCAACCACCTCTAAATTACATAATAAACGTGTGGCTTGTGTATAATAGTTTTGAGGGATGTTATAATATTGTTGGTGTATTGTTCTGATATTAAAGAGAATAGTTATGCGCGACACCTTTCGGTGATAATCAATATTACAGACTTACAAGTCTATTCATCAATGTAGCGTTACGCGAGAGACTCCCTTTACAAGAGATCAAAGCTGCGATTGTGTCTAACACATGGAGTGATGTTAATTACAGTACAAATCCGTACCATCCGTTAAAACCTGAACTGATGTTAATGGCGTACAAATCCGTACCGTCCGCTACCGTCCGTTAAAACAGTTACAGAATCCGTAGGCATGAACGTATTTTGATGGCGTCAAATATCTTTTCATTTATTGGTACGAATGTTTTGTGCAAGTCTATAATATGTGTCGATAATTTGAAAACTTCACTGAGCCTCGAGGAATATTATCACTTGCTTATTAGGTGATGTTTTTCATGCTGGGGCCATTACATCAGTTACAGAAAACCATTACTAACGACGCTATGTATTATGATAGAACACGTGCTTATATTACAAATCTAATCACAATTTTCAGTAATACAAATGTTCCATCTATTAATAACAAATTGTAAATCCAGTGTTCCTTGTCACTTGTTTGGGAAAAGGTACTTATAGGCACAGCCTATTACCCAATACTGACCTTTTGCACCTTTTTCCACACTACGACGAACAGAGATTGTATTGTAATTCTAACATTTTTTTTTTACAAAAGTATAATAGGATCTATTTCTATACATCCGCTATCAAATATATTACAATTATGAGGAATTATAGAGACAAATATCTTATAATTGCTATAGTTTCAAATGTTCCATGGATTTCATAACGGCGTAATACATTTACAATATTATCACAGTATCACCATCTTGATTGCTAGCTCACGCCGAGTTGCCAGGATCAGAAAATAAGGATCTTTGTGAGACGCATTCTAGCAATCAAAATTGCATTGCTGTGATAATTATAGGTTACTGCACAGTTGTATGGGAAATTATGAACCAGGTTTTCGGAGTAATAATGCACGGCCTTGGGAGTGAAATATTAGTTCGAAAAAACGAGCTCATATCTCATTTAAATGCAGTAATCTTTTTATTAGATAATCATTTTATTTTTCTACCTAAGGCTTAACTATAAAAAATACACCACAAGAAACAATGTGATTGCATTTATCTTGTATTCCAAAATAAAATACACAACCGTAGATTCATCAATACACCATAACAATATTAATGCGCACATAGCACGGTCCATCGACCTTAAATTTTTGTCGCGCGCTCGACATTAGTTTAAAAAAGAAGTGTCATTTTGGTTCACTTAAAATTGAAATTTAGAGTCATATTGTGAATGAATGCGTATTGCAAAATCTTTTCCAGATGGTCTAGAATGGATGGATTTATTTTGTCGATTATACTCAATTCTGCTTGTAATAGACTGGATTTATTAGATGTGTCCATATGATCTGGGCAGAGGGACTCATTTGAATCATCTGCATGTGTGGTTTTGTTCTATTGTTGATTGTTTGAATCATAATGTAGGAAAAATATGAACTTTTTCGATTAAGCTAACAAAAAGACGTTCTGAAATATCATGTTCATTTCATTCTGAGTGCAGTAAGAAGAATGTGACTGCAGTTGGAAATGTAGTTGAAATTACAGTACAATTATGCTATGTAATCAATTTAGCGTGTGTATTCAAGTTTTAGAACCCATTGTATAGCTGATGTAATTCGGATTTGCAGAACTAAGACAGTATATTTTTAGAAAATTCAAGTTGCAAAAATATAAGTATGTTTTTTTGCCATTCTTATTACCAACTAAAGAAAACATGCTTATGCCTTGTCATTTGCATGCTCTCTGTAGGGACCCTAGCTATGTAATGACCTCTACTTTAGTATGGCTTCTATCGTTAGCCTAAATCCGAAACATTGTATCAAAAAAATTTAACGTGGAAACTTGCAAAGCTGTTGGTGTTAGACAGTCCATTCAACCAGCGAAAATAACAATTCTTTGTCGTCTTGGCTTACTTTTCTACCAATACCTTCAGCTGCATTTCTTTTTCTTCGAATTTAGTACTTTTTCTTATAAAACTGTACGTCTTTGATAGATATGCGATAGCCTTCGGCTTCGGTATGCTTTTCTATGCCATTTTTATATACGCCAGAGAGCACTGGTCATAGTCTGAACCACTCCATTCACGAAACGTTTTTCCTAAATAATTGTGTAAATGATCAGAACGGTATTTTCAAAACTTCATCTCTCACACTTTCCCGATGGCCTAGTGGTTAGAGCGTTGGTCTCGGATGCGGGAGGTCGAACCCGAGCCGAGTCATACAAAAGATTTATAAAAATGGTACTAACAGCTGCCTGGCTTGGCGCTCATCATTAAGACGTTAGTGTTAGGACTGGTTGGCCTGGTGTTCAGTGACTGGGTGGGATATCATGCTACATGTCTGCGGCATGATGCCCCAGTGCTAGACATTGTTATAAACTGCCACACTGCAGACATCATAGCGATATGACTGAACATTTTTTAAAAGCTACGTTAAAAATCCAAATCACACACACTCTCTGACGTTAGTTGTGGACATTGCGAATATCATGTTCATTCGTTTTCTTCTTTCAGAGTTTCATTTTAATTAGTAAAATTGTCCACACCATTCACTTTATCATCTCTACTTTCCAATAGACGAAACAGCTTTTTTTGTTCATCCACAAATAAAATTAATAAACTTAAAAAATAAGCATGTAATAATTATAGGTTTCTAGATTTGTATGGGAAAATATCAACGAGTTTTTCGGAGTACTACTGCACGGCTTTAGTTTAAAAGTAGTTCCTAATACAATATAAAATTTTTAGATGCACGTGTCGTGCAATATGGATTCGTGCAACATGGAAACATATAGTTCATGGTTCTGACATTATAAAGTTAAAGGAGTAAAAAGGGTAGCATATGATAATGATATATTTTGTTGAATATCTATCAATTTTGAGGTAATTATAATATTATATTTCACTTCATTCTGCGATAAACTCACCAACTTACGCGAATGGGTTGGACTTTACAGTAACGTTTTGATACGTTATTTCCGAATGTGATCTTATTTCCTAAAACTGAATTACTGTTTTGTATTGTTGTATTGACAAAAGTATGGTTTGAACCTTTCAGATATTTTACATATAAAGCGAGGTTTCTCAACTAGCGTCGCTTTGAGAGCTTTGTTTACTGCTAGCACTGCTTTTGTAACCATTAAACATGGATGATAAAGAAGTTCCAGCCCTCCTTGACAGTGTAGTAATACCGAATCAGAAAACAATTGTGTGGGAAATTACGGTAACCTTCAGGCAAATATCTTCATGATGATATTGTTTCCATACGTTTATGGTATCCAAAGTATCTCTTAATTAACTGAGTTCCTTATATATTCCCTTAATTTTTTCTTCAGTGATAATGCAAGTTATCTTTCTAGAACGCACCGAATCACACAATCTTGCTTTGTCGTCGTACGTAGAAGCCAAGGCGCTTATCGCAAGAAACATTTTCTCTTGAGACTTTAATGCAGCTTTACTAATGAATGTTACTAATGTAATTTTCTACACTAGTTAGCAAAACGTCTAGTCAAATTACAAAATGAACAGTATTGTGAGTAATCTGGGTTGCAATGAAAAATGTGTGCGTCGTCCATATTGTAAGTGGATTGTTGAACCGTGATAATTGTCACATGACGAGAATTTCATCACGTGAGATTCACATGAATCAATTCGAGTTACAAGACCAAATCAAACGTTTCGAATGAACGAAGTCACATCCGATTGGTTCATCGATATTAATGCAACTATTTATGTAGCCCGGTATTTCGAAACAACGACAAGATGTAGGGTTGGGCCATTCCACGTTGATTTTCAAATTTTTAACATATGCAGATTACTCAAAGGCTCTGTCGTCCGAGCGTAAATCAAGAACTGCGCAAAATACAAATAAGTGACTGAAAAAGAGCTGTCTATAATAACTGCATATTTAATGAATAGGCGGGGTCATATCCCAACCTAATAAAACAATATTGGTTTGGGGACTGATTTATCGGTATACCAAGCAAATACCTCGAATCTCATACATTAATCATTATGTGAGGCTGAGATGCAGTTCCCGTTGTGATTATTCTCCTGCATCTCTCTATGGAAAATCTGAATGCATCTTTCTATGATCATGATGCGCATGTCGTCTCTTCATGATCAGAAAACAGACTGATACCATAACTTATTCTGAAGTTGTCAAATTCATTTAAATATTAAATATTGGTGTTTTATCAATAATAAAACGCGCAAATCTAAGAGGGAAATTGAATGTGGTAGTCCAGTCGACTATGACATCTCTTTGCATGAGCGAATATGATATATATTGATACCAGTATTACAATGTTCATTGTTTTTCTTCATATATTTTCGTAAGACTCATTTCAGAGCATCATTGGAAACGTTTTTAAAATGTTCGCGTATCCCGGCATAAACTTCTTCCAAGCTATTCCACTCAGATTTATCGAAGAACTCACACTCTGTATCTACCTCAGGAAAGACCAGAATATATTTACAGATCCTCCAGTAAAACTTGATATGTACTTTTCTTAAACATTATGTCCACTTTATCCTCAGTTGAATTATTGAACCTATTGTTTTATGCCAATGTTGCTGATTGTTGCTAGATAAAACAATTTTGGGAACACAATGAAAGTCAGTTTTATGTTAAGGAAAAAAGTATGAAACGCAATAAATAAGACCTTGTGACAGGAAAATATGACGGGCATATGAGACTATTAAATCATAACTTATAGGGGTGACTGAAGAGCTGAGTTCATTTCCGGACATGTTTATATTATATATAAATAATCACATTTGTATGTGTGTCCCGGCTGCCAAACAAGAGGTAGCGCGTTAGAAACTCGCAGCGGCATCCCATTTTGTAATTAACATTTTGTATTTTAATGTTCAAACTTTCTTTTAAACTCAATAGATAGATAGATAGATAGATAGATAGATAGATAGATAGATAGATAGATAGATAGTATAATGTGTGCGCAGTTCGCAAAGGAGAATAAAGCGTTAATGTAGCAAAGGAGATAATTTACATACTTTGCTTTGGTTCCAAATTATGTTTCCAGCAATAAATACTTGAAGATGTTAGATAATGAAAATTATGGAAAACATAAACAGAGGTAAGAGTTGCATGATAACACTCGGCTTCAATGGTTACCTAGTCAAA
Source organism: Megalonaias nervosa (assembly GCA_016617855.1). NCBI lineage: Eukaryota > Metazoa > Mollusca > Bivalvia > Unionida > Unionidae > Megalonaias > Megalonaias nervosa. The sequence continues at coordinate 5,160 of JAECUM010028357.1, read as the reverse complement.
ATATATATCTACTTTTTAAATTGAAAAGTAAATAAATTTTAATGCGAACGTATTTAGCACAACGACACAAATAGATGTAATGTAATGTGTTGCTATTGTTCATAAAAAATGTCGAAACTCAATGTTTCGTGTATTAACAGGACAAATGACATTAACTAAGCGAATGGCTTCTTTTAATTAAACATTATCATTTGTCCAAAATGTCAGCATACTAATAATGAAAGTTCCATGAACGTTTTATTGACGTCCTTATAATTATTAGGTTTTCCGCTCTCCGAAACTGCCCTTTTGTTTCAGCAATGTTCTTTTTCATATCAGAAGCTAATTTTGTTTCCAAATGTCGCGTTAAACTAGTCACGACTTGTTATAAAACCGTGCCAGGAATAAACCCATGCCCAACTTGATCAAACAAAGATGAAAATGAAAAACAAAATACAAACTGCAACCGGTAGAATCGTATGTGGGGCAACACAATCTATATTTTATGCTACACTTCTGAGGGAGATAAAATGGGAAAGACTTTCAACATGGCGCTATCAACATCGAATGATAATGTTCTTTAAAAATAAAAGAAAAAATGTCAAATGGAATAGCTCATGAATACAACAGGTCGTTAGGCAGTTAGGCAAGCTGAGCACACAAGACTTCGACCAATTTGTAGTTCGGTTTATATTTTTTAGACGATCATTTTGAAAACCATCTGTCATTTAGTAATGTTCATTCGTTGAACCAGAAACTGTAAAACATTTTGTTCGTAGATTGTACAAGATATGCGCGCACACACACACACACACACACACACACACACACAAACACAAACATACACACACACACATATATATATATATATATATATATATATATATATATATATATATATATATATATATATATATAGATATATGAAATTACCAGTCCTTTCCCTAACACACATACACCGCTTTCATCAGTGCTATCATCTTCATATTTTTCTTTCTTTGTTTCTCATTTGTTGCCTTACACGTATACAGTAACACGTTTCTGCTGTAAATGCTTATAAGTTACTTTCAGGTATCATTGCAATATTGCGTGTATAATTTTCTTATAATACCTCATTAACATGTTTCAGTGTTTGCAATAGTATGCCACATTATGAAAGTAATATCATTGTTAATTGCAGAGAGCTCAAAATAAGCGTGTTGCTTAATCCTCTACATTTTGTTCAGCTTGCCAGTATGACGTCAGAGAATAAATACTGTTCAAATCAACTTCGTCTAAAACATGACACACTCGTACATCTGGCGGCGGTAGACATACTCGTATAAAAGAAATCTGTCTCTTGCTGACACACTCTTGCATTTATACAAAACCATTGATAAGTGGAAGTTAAGTTAATCTTGGTATCTGTAATGTTTTTGTAAAGACAAAAACATATTCTTGTTGTCTCCCAGAAATGGGTTAAAATGACCTATATATGTCCTATTTTAAAACAAAAAAGTTATTTTTATCAGTTGTATAATACTCTCAGAAAATTTCTAGTATTGTCCGAAATATCACAAACAAGATAATGCAGTATCTCATCTTGAGCTAATAATTTGAGAAACTCTGTAAAACTGGAGCCTGTTTATTTTCATTTGTTTTATGGTGAGAAACAAAACCTTGTCTGAAAACTAAAGCGTAAATTCATTCGTTTATACACCATCCTCACGAATTTTCTTTTGCAGACTAAGTTCATCGGCTGCCCATATCAGTATACTTGTGTTTCAGCGTATCGGTTCAATGCTGAAATGCATCGGCTTTTCATATAACTAATCTTACGTTTCAGCAAGTCGGTTTAATAGTGAAATTCGCCGGCTGCCCATATCACTATACTTGTGTTTCAGCGTATCGGGTCAATACTGATATATACTTTTTTACTCTTCCAGAACGCGTTTTTGTCATGCTAACTACAATAAAGCCAAATAGTAAAAGTGGCGCACTGCAGTAGCCTAAATTCGTATCTACTTTCATGATAGTGCTCATAGTGTCGAAAAGTGAAAACGGTATATCGTTACTTTTTATTTAAAAACTATTCAAACATTGTATATTGACTTCCCGTTTACAGTATTAGATATTCTTATAAGTTCAAGGAATCGGTCCCAGACCTGGTTGCTGGAAATCAAGCTGAAGGTTTCTATTTGTATGATCGTTTTATGATATGAAGCGATTTTTTCTATATCAGTTGTACTTTTCTTAAAAACATAATCACATAAATTATTTCACCATGTAACCCTCGTGTTAAATGTTATTATTTTATCTATCCTTTCATTAATATTTCAATAAATTATTAGTGGAGTTCAAGGAAACGCTTTGTGTGCGATCCACTATACATCATGAGAATAGTATGTAGAACTCGCATAGTTTAGAATAAAATGATCGTGCCTAATCTATATAAATTGATGATAGACACTATTTTAATTGTCCTTTTCGATAAATATGCGTTAAATAACAAGTTGATTAAATGTATTTGTAGGTGCAAAAGCATTGTTTTTAAACAGTCCTTGTCAGAAGTACATCAATAAAGCTACATGCATAAGACCTTTATCCTTTGAAATAACTTGATTTCCCACTTCAGGTCATTAATTGGAGATGTGTGTTTCATACTTGACTAATGAGAAATTACAGCTGCCTTTAACCATTCGTTGCATACGAACAGTGTGCGTGTTATGCCATACAATGGCGCAGAAGGAAAATCAAAGTCATAATAATCTTGTATTAAGCTGAGCATAGACTATTAACTTGTCAAAAGTCTATGCAATATTGAAAGCTTCCGCCCTCCGTTCTCGTGTTATTCAGTTTCTTGTCACATGCTAGAAAAGGACCTGCTCTCCGACGGATAAAACTGACATTTTAATAGATATTGTTACGTATCTGCTCGTTTAAAGTAACACAAAGAAAAGAGTGACTACAACAAGCTTTGTAAATTTTAACAAAAATAATTTATTTCCCTAGAAAACACGGTGAAAAGGTAAAAATATGAAACAAGACTTACGATTTATGAAGAAGATCCTAAAATGTGTCCTAAAATTGTGAAAAACACATAAGTCCTGTGATTAAACAATTCTAAATTGACGTAGTCTGAATCTCAATTCCGTTCCAAGATGGCGGATGATGACGTCAGACGAAGGTTTTACACAAGTGTTCAGAATTTTCACTGTGAATCACAAATTGTATTGTTCATTTCCAATTTAGAATTAATTTCAGCAAATGTCTTTGTCCAAAGCCAGTTGTGTAGTTCTCCAGGGAAAATAATTATTGTTTAAAAGGTAGATGAGATACAGCTATCATCAATAACAAAACACATGTTATTCTTCATACGTACGAACGAACAACTCTTTCCAGCACAAAAGAATACCTTCCTCTTAAGGTATTTAGAAACTCTATAAGATGTTACGATGTGACTCTCTAAGATGTTAAAATATGACTCTCCAATATGACTCTAGACTAGTTCGCAGGTACCCGAGTATTTTAAAGCAAACTCATACGTCATTTCATGTATACGCATGAAGAAATCGTGGAGATTTCGAAATATCACCAACGTAGTACAGAATGTCAACAAGTATTATTAGTAATGATCGTGGTCACAACCAATCATTTACATAGTTATTTCCGAGTATTTACTTAATATGACAAAACCGTCATGCAAAAATCGTGCTTACGCGAGTCACATCTACGTTTTAAATAAACACGATGTTTCTAACAAAATATCAGACCCTGCGAACATAATCATCATCATAATAATAATTATATTTATTGATATAAAAATGAAATAAAAATGAAATAAAAAGATTTAGAAAGAATTCGAATTTTAACACACATGTAATTTAACTACAGGGTCGTAACACTTTCCCCCATCAAGAAAAAAGAAAGATTTACGTAATAAAACTTTCTTTTTTACCAGATGTAAACTATACATGAGGTAAAAAGAAATTACATAAGAAGAACTCTTATGAATTATACAAAAGTGTATATGAAAATGATATTTCTATACACGGGAAAGTGCATCTGCAATTAAATTGTCTTTTCCTTTGATGTGCCTGATATCACGATTGTACTCTTGCAGAAATAAACTCCATCTCAATAGTCTTTGGTTTTTATTTTTCATTTTGTCGATGAAAGTAAGGGGGTTGTTATCACTAAACACAACCGGAGAAGGAGCTGGGCTAGTATAAACTTCAAAATGCTGTAATGCCAGTATTAAAGCCAAGCATTCCTTCCCGATTGTTGAGTAGTTTCTTTGGTGTTTATTTAATTTCTTAGAGAAATAACACACTGGGTGTTCTACACCATTTTTGTCATTTTGAATCAAAACTGCTCCAACCCCAACATCACTTGCATCCACAGATAGTTTGAATGGTCGACTGAAATCTGGAGCTGTTAAAACTGGTGCACTTTTAAGTATGGCTTTTAATCTATCGAAAGCCTCTTGACATTTTTCAGTCCAACGAAACTTGTTTTTCTTTTTCATCAAGTTTGTCAGAGGTTCAACAATATCAGAAAAATTAAATCAAAATTTGCGATAGTACCCAGCCATACCCAAAATCGCATCACTGTTTTTTACTGACAGGCACAGGAAATTCAGAAATAGCCTTGACCTTAGCATCTATAGGTTTAATTCGACCATGTCCCACAATATGTCCTAGAAAAGTAACACAAGCACGGCAGAACTCACTTTTAGATAAATTAATAGTCAAATTTGCATCCGTGAGTCTTTCGAAAAACTTCCGAATCGTGGCTAGATGTTCTTTCCAGGTGTTGTTGTAGATGATGACATCATCAATATAGGCATCACAATTGTCTAGACCAGAAGTAATCATATTCATAAGGCGTTGAAAAGTACTTGGAGAACCCTTCATCCCAAATGGCATTACTTTATACTGGTAGAGTCAATCTGGAGTCACAAATGCTGAAATTTCTTTTGCCCTTTCCGTTAGTAGAATTTGCCAAAATCCTTTCAGAAGGTCGAATTTGGTGACGTATTTGGCATTTCCAACTTTGTCGATACAGTCATCTATTCTTGGCAAAGGAAATGAATCGGTTTTTGTCACACTGTTCACCTTCCTATAATCCGTACACATTCGGAAAGTTTTATCCGGTTTTGGAACAAGAATGCACGGTGAACTCCAATCACTCTTACTGGGC
>JAECUM010028355.1:0-45917 GCA_016617855.1 Megalonaias nervosa | reverse complement strand
TATATATATATATATATATATATATATATATATATATATATATATATATATATATATATATGAGAGAGAGAGAGAGTCTTTGCATTACCGAACTGGTTTCCAATGAGGCCATTCAGATTAACAGTGATCAAACCTCTTTAACTCCATCTTATTATAACGGCAAAAAGTGTTTGATCTAGAGTATGTATGTATGCATGTATGTGTGTATATATATATATATATATATATATATATATATATATATATATCAAAGCATTATCGTACATAGTCGAGATAGTACACGGGTTCGTGCTTATAGGCAAGGCGATGGGTGTCGTTTACCCGATGCCCCGGATTCGAATTTCCGTAGAGAAAGAATTAAAATTATCTAACCCGTACGGTAATGATATATATTTCGCTTTGACCTTAAGAAAGGTCGTCATCGGGTAACAGTAAATAATACACAGAGACACACACAGACGAATAGTGACACGCGTAGAGAAAGATATATTTACAGAGAATAAATCCTATTCAGAATAGCAGGAAATAACTGCATGTCTAAAAGAGGGTCTATTATCTATGAAGCATCTAGCACAATAATGTTCTGCAACACCCAGTTAACTATATATTTGCGAGGAGATTATGTTTAATAGAACGTCATATGTAGCGATGCATTCTTTTCCTTCAATTTTGGCTTTGGAAAAACTTCACAAGATGAAGGATATCGTTATTAAATAAAGTCATAAGAGATCCTGGTTCGTTCTAATGAACAATAGTAAATAAATCGCTCAGTGACAAAATCGCTCAGGCTGAGATACAACTGTTGGGTTCTATCGAAAAGCAAAGAAAGATCAGACAGAGAAACAAAACAACCTTAACTTTAACGGCCAAGAATATGCATGAATCAAGATGTATGGACGATACCAGCCTTGCTCATCTGATTTCTTCTGACCACATATCCGGCTGCTACATTGGTAGTAAATGTTTGTTTTCCCAGTCACGTAATACGCATGACAAAAAAGATGACCTTAGGTGATACCGCTTTCGTGTGACCTCTGACATTTGAATATTTATCCTTCAGATTTTTTTATCATTGTTTTGTTTCTTCTTCCTCTAACCTTTGCCCCCGGAAAAGTTCAACTTATGTGTGATTAAACTCCATTACATATTACATAAATGAACATAATTGACATAGGTAATACAAATACCGAAGCAAAAAATAATTTTGCAAGCCTATAACGGATCCGGAAGTGAAATTATGGTATCAAATCCAACACATTTCCCATTAGATGACAAATGCATTTAAAGGGTTTATAAAGGCTTGATTCGGCTTTTATCAACAATGTAAATAAAGTTATTTTTCAGGATTAGTACATGATGTTGAAATGGATTCACATAATCTGATTATTTCAGCCTACACATGAATGAATACTGTTTAATCATTTTCTCTTTTTCATTGTTATGAGTATACACGTGTAAGTTTCTTTATTTAACTCAAATATTTTTTCTTTTCTTTGTTTTAAAAATGGAGCAAATACATAAACTTCTCGGATTTTATGTGATAATTTTCAAGGTTTGAAATTAAAAGTTATGCACGTGTTCGTCAACTATAGCAAGTTTAGCATTTTAAGAAAAAAGAAACTGTATAAATAAGACTTTGCCTTCAGAAAATTCCGTCTCTGAGTTTGTGAAATCAAGAGATTTATAATTCTTTGACTTCAGTCAAATTTAAATTAGAAACAGATGGGAATATACTTTAGAAACTTGTTCGTGTCCAAGGCAAAATCAATACCGTATTCGCATTTGACAGATTTTTAAATATAGCTTCATATACTTCGGTCATTGAATTCCATGCAGTGACCACTAAAATGTGCCCAGTGGCCAAAGTCACTAGCCTATGCAGATCATTCACACATCTCCCCTCTGTCGTCTTCAGTTAGAGTCTCGGCTCAAACAGCGTGGGTATGTGAGAGCGTTTGCCGGTACCTTCCCGTGGATCGGTGGTTCTTCCCGGGGAACTCCCAGGTTCATCCTCCATCAGACATACTGGTATCCATAAATAGACTATCATGTGATGAAAATGGCGTTTAACCACACCACACCAAACTACTGAAAAGTATCTGTACTCTCCTCTCTTTTTAAAACAAGGAAGACTATTCTTACATTAGAGAGATGTGAAATCCAGTTTCTGCGGATGTCTGTCTTGTCTTACATTATTTTTGAAGATGACTGTCTTGAGCTATACTTCGACACTTTCTAAACTGGAAAATGAATAAATATAATTTTCATATATTGACATAATTGCCGTACGGCATAAATCGAAAAGTACATACACAACATGTATAAAAGCTGACGAATTTTACTATCAGATAATTTTGTATGTCCTTGATTTTACTTGAAATAATTACAGGTTAAAAGTTGTTGTTTTTTTTTTTTTTTAAAAAAGTATCTGTCATTTAAATGGAAAGGATACGATTTGGGAGCTATTTTTCAAATATTGTGCAAAAGAAAAGATGAGCAAAACTAATGTCTACTCTGGTAACTCCAAACTTTAAAGAGTCACAAAAAATAAATCCAAACTAGTCATACTGAAGGAGATGTATTTCGATTTTTTTGTACACACACACACACACACACACACACACACACAAAATGTTCTTTTTAAATAGTCACATGCTGCAGGCATCAACAGAATTTAGGATAACGATAGTTTCAGTTATAATCAAAGTGTGTACGGCAAAATGATTTTAGATGGAAATCAAGCTCTGAAATAGATATTTAAATATATATTCAATAACTAAAATAAAATAAATACAATCCGATGTTATAAATATTGTAAATTAAAATCAGTAAATTAAATTCAAAAGAGGGCACAATATGCTATAGATTTAAAAGCGGTGCTAATTTTAAGGAAATCCAAATCGTACCATAACGGAGGAAGTAGAAAGATACGGACAAATAATCAAACTAAGGTTTCTTGTGAAAATATACAAACCTATAATCCAATCTTCAATGTCATCAGGTGCAAAATATTAAATAGTTAACACCATCAGCCAGAAGATACCTTTGTTATCTATTGGGATTCTGAGAGTATCATAAAGCCATTATACGATTGCAAAAAAGACACTGATATTTCGTAGACAATATAGCAGTGAAACATACTCCTTCCACATTCTCCTGACATATTAAATGTGTACATAAGCAATATGATTCTATGTGATAAAGTTTTAGGAGTGTTGAAGTAAAATAACTAAATCTACGAAGATGAAGGAAAAAAATTCTGATTTCACTGATGTGAAAGGAAAGTCAATGAAGTCACAGACAGGTTAGAGATCATTGTCATACAGCTAGTAAATATCGCGACCCTTTTAAATAAGTAGTAAATATCGCGGTCCTGTCATACAACTAATATATATCACGGTCATGTCATATAACTAGTATATATCACGGTCCTTGTCATATAACTAGTATTTATACCACATACATTAAAAAATAACATGCATTTAAAGTGTTGGTATAAAGCAATTTGATATACCAATACTATTGGTATATCAAACTGTGATCCGCCCATGGCGCAATAATACGCGTATATAAACATTCTCGCGAGCGTCTGCAGTTGATTGTAGATTAATGATCAATTTCCACACATTAGTCACTAGTGACGTATGAAAATAATGATGAAAAGTATTAATAATCCCGTTATCTAAATGAATTAATATGGTACACATTTTCATCACAATTCGTTTTGCTTTCTGTTCTCTCCTCCCCTCTCATGCATAACGGACAAACTGCGCAGAAATGTGGAGTGAGAGAGAAAAGGAATTTAGGCTGGATTAAAAACCTTGAAACGGAAATTACACCAAGTAACCTACAAGAATATGATTCGTCGCAACGATACGTGTCCACTTTCCTTGGGATTTATCTACAGTGTTTATCAATGATACAAAGTTGCAAACCAGTAAATTCCTTGGTTACATGGTACACATACTGTGATGTATTTAATGTTGTTTTGTAGTTTTTTTTCTTAAATATACTATAATGTTCTAAATAATCGATTATTAATTAAATATGAAAATGTCCAAAGGCCTCTCTCTCTCTCTCTCTCTCTCTCTCTCTCTCTCTCTCTCTCTCTCATCGTAGCAAGATACGGGATTTTAATCTATGAAATGACGGGCGTAGAGGATTTGCGTTTGTATTATCCACGATATCTCTGGAGAGAGAGAGAGAGAGAGAGAGAGAGAGAGAGAGAGAGAGAGAGAGAGAGAGAGAGAGAGAGAGAGGTCATGGTCGATTGTACTGTTGCTAAAGCAAAATAATGACTTAGATCAACTGTAAATATATTAAAATGTTTTAATTACCTCTTATTGGTTCGTCAGTTGTCTTAATTTCTATTCCACATTAACTTCCATTCGCCGGTATGTGAATGGCGTTCATGTGAATGACGTAGCTATCCCAGTGCAAATAGTGCTCTACTGTACTTTTATCATTAAAACCATCTTTCATGTTTAAATCATAAGTGTATATTATATTGATATAATCAATGTGGAGAAAAATATAAACCAAGAAAAGAAAACAATCAACTTATCAATATGCAGAGGTGATTGTAAATAGCCACTAAATGCATAGAACTACATTTTGTAGCTGACCCTCTCGGGGATGTGAGGAGTTCATTCACTAGGTCAATACACAGCTGCTTGTAGTAAATCTGAACTCCGTTCAAAGGGCAAATATATGTATTTGTATGTGATATAAATAAAATATATGTACAGTATGTACGCTGTATCAATGATATACCACTCGTTGTATACATTTTTCATTAAAAGGAAACTCAGCAAGCTTCGTTTCCTTTTAATGAAAAATTTATACATCTCGTGGTATATCATTGATACAGCGTACATACTATACATATATATCACGGTCCTTGTCGTATAACTAGTATATCACGGTCATATCATATAACTAATATATATATATATATATATATATATATATATATATATATATATATATATATATATATATATATATATATATATATATATATATATATATATATATATTTATTTATTTATTTATTTATATCACGATCCTGCTAATAATAAATGCAGTCTAAATAACAAATATCAAATATACATTCCCTTAATACTTCCATAATTTATCTGATTGTTAGTCGTACCTTTTTTTCAAAACACGATCTTGATCAGGAAATAACAACCATACCTAACAATGATGAAATCTATACATCATTCAGTGACGACTGAATAGTACATTTAAAAAGAGAGGAAACGGATGCCTTGACAAAATATAGTCGTAAGGAGAACTATACTATTTTTAGATGGCTTTAGATGTATGGGACATAAGCTATACACTCTTGCAAAGAATCTAAGTGATGATAATTTCGAAGAAACAACAAGACATTTTAAGGACCTGGAATCTATCTAAGGATAGATATTTGATCTTGTGAATATATAATTGACTTTAAACGTTGCAATATATAGTTGCTTTACCAGCTATTGAGAAATTCTGTTCTTGTCAAAGAGGGATAGGAATTAGCGAAAAGGATTATTGCTATGCAAAATATGTCATGAAACAGTTTAAATTAAACTTATTAGGAGATTAATATGACTGTTGCATACCTTATTGTTGTGTGACATATTTGTAGAATTCGGGAATGTGTGTTTACCATAGCATAAATTAAATCCAGGACATTGTTGTCGTGTACCTGGATTAGCTCAATGACAGATTTCTTTTCAAAAACAAAAGAACTATAACTATGTACAGATTATGAAAGCACATTAGTTTGTTTTATTTTAATATCTCAACAACCTCTTCTCTCCTAATTTGCGGTACGACACTATTATCCTCAAAGACACTTTCTTTTGTTCTCTTTAGTAAGCTAATTCCCAGAATATATTCTGGGATATATATTGTGTATATAAATATGTACTTTATTCATATGCTACATTTGTGATAAACGGTTGCTTTCGAAGAAACTGTATTGTTGAATCACTCATAGGTTTATGCCTTTAAAATATGTATTCTGAGATCACTGGGAGCTATTTTTATATCAGGTAGAAAAGTAGAGCGAAACCTAATTAAACCGTATTATTTTTTTTTTTTGTTTTTTGTTTTTTTTTTAAAAAAAAGTACTATTATCATCATGCATTAAATTCTTACAGTCATTTAGAGTAAATGATATTGATTATATATGAATATTTTGTCAACTCCGATAATGGAGAGAAAGGAAAAATTAAACGCAGCAATCACCACTATTCCAATTTTAAAGATGTCTCTTTCCACAATTCGGATTTCAAAGAGGTATTCCCCCGCTCAAGAGAACAAAAGCTGTTCACTTTCGTCACAGCGAGAGAATATCGAACACATACATGTCGCAAAGATTTCTGATAAACATAACAACTCTCCGGCGAATTTACAATCCTAAATTGTCCCGGTAATAATAAGACCTTAGACTGCAAATTACTTATACTTTCAGATACCTTAACAAATCACTTTGACTGAAATAACATTTCACTCTGATATATTTTATTTTAATTTTTCATGGTTGTTTTTTAAGAGTTAAAATGGTCATTTATAAAACCGGGCGAGTCTGACCAAAACGTAGTCTTCACCAAGATGCTGAACTTTTAAACAGCAGTGCATTCATGTTTTCAACATCAAGGTTTTTCACATATATTTTATCGCCAAAAGGTTGCGACGCCACTAACCATGCGTCTTCATAATCCCTCTATGCACAATTTTAATTCCATAACTGGTGAATGTAAGGAAGCAACCCTCGCCTCAATTCATTCAGAACGCCATTGGAATTCATTATGAATACTCTACACTTTTGGACTTGAAGAAGAACTTTTAGGACATGTGTTAGATACTAATTTGGACACAAAACTGTCTAGTGTTAGACACTAACTTGGGCACAAAGACTATTTTACTTATGTCAGATAATACCAAACATTCAGCAAAAGTTATGTTTAATATTTTGGAAATTAATTCATTTGAATTGAACCAAAGTAACTTTATTGCATGTGACATTTTGAGAACGGACAGAATCATGCTTGTTTGCTTTGTGTTCCTACGTTAAAGCTAAGAGGCCTAACCCAGTAAGCATCTTAGTTTCTGTTAGGGCATTGATTTTATTGAATACAAGTGTTACGAGTGTATGCTCTTAAAATAACTAAGAGAAAAGAGTGAAAGACAGCAAGCTTTGTAAAATTTAACAAATAATTTATTCCCTAGAATACAAAGTGAAAATGAGAAAATAAATAACTTACGGTATTGCGAATTAAATCCCAAAATAATCCAAGAATTACATACACAAGTCCTAGTAATTTAAAGTCCTGAATAAAACTCAGTACAAGCCCCGAAGAAATCCAAAAACTGAAGGCGATGACGTGTATGTTATAGCTTGTAGAGTGTTGATGTGTCAACGGTCTTTTGTTGAATCACAGTAATATAATTCCAGGTTTGAATTCACTATAAATTCCAGTGTATGTCTTCATCCAAGAATTTTATCAGAACACTTTTGTATTTCCAGAGAAAATAATCACTGAGAATTCAATAATTTGAAGAAATAAAATTTAGCCCAACTGGTCACAACATAATACTACTGAAAAGTGCTAGATGTTAAAGCACGAATGACCAAGTCCTCATAATTACAAGATTATATAATTCTCTACTTGACCTCAGGTCACAATGATCCTGATGTTTACAGAATCAAAACCATGACCTTGATTACACACAGAAAATTCCAAAACTTAGACCCAAATGAACATATTTACTTCTTCTATTAATAATGCTGCTGATATTAAGCCCGTACACAGAGAAAATAATTTACCTATGTATTAGTTGTTTAAATAAAATGAAATAATAAAAAAGTCAATCAGGTCGAGCAGAAATCAACTCAGTTTTGGACAAGGTCAAGTCCAGCATACAATGTTACATTACGATAGCTTGTAATGAAATTTAACAAAATTTAAAAACTAACAAACAATTAAATTAAATATACATAAGAACAAGTAACATCCTACACTAGTCGCAAAATTCCAAGAGGAATCAATGAAATAAATTAATGGTTTTATCAGGGACTACAGACAATTAGCTTAATAAATGTTAGTAATACATTCAAAGAGATGACGTAAACTGCAGATATTAGATAAATTTGCTTTTATGGCATTTGGCAAAATTGCAACAAACTCTTAAGTTTGGTTGCAATTGCAATAATGTGGTTTGCTCCAGAGTATAATGTATCATCCAGCACAGCGGTCCAAGTGGAGTGTCGAGTAAGACAAACGCAAGAAAGAAATACACAGTCTCACTTTTTATGATCATGACAAAATAAAGCTGTATTTTACTGACTAGTTTGTTCCAAAACATTTATATAAAGAAATAGTTATTTCGTTTGCAAATAATGTTTCAATTTTATCAATACTTTCATATTTGTTTAATTTGTAAAACATTACAAAATCCTGCAATCTGTGGTCAGAAACCCTTTCAGGTTCTTGCTTAGAGTAAGATGCCTCCATATTTGGCACAAATTATCCTGACAATCACTCTGTAGATGTATGTGGACAATGTATACCACTTGTGTGTACCTATGATAAATACGAGACGTTTTGAGATGTGTGTTAGAAATACAGAATAGAGAGATATTAGAGTTTTAGACAAACAATTTGGATCAATATGATTTTCATAAACTCATTTCTATGTTGATTTCCAGTTGTCAGGAGATATTAAATCTGTTGAGAGTGGTGGCCTTTAAAGTGTATGCCAACGTTACCATGTCAACGCATTTACTAAAATTAAATTAAATATTAATTGCTGATCTAAAATTTTAATACTAATATAGTTTAAACAGTGTCTATTCAGTCCTGACCGTTGAGCACTCTGCACCTTAACAGTGATCAAGAATCTTCCAGAAGAAAATTATTGATCGCTATTGACTTTTACAGTGGTGGCCAGGTATTTAGCGCGGCGAATTATAACATTGTGTTTTGCCAGCTGTTGTAATGCAGTATCCAAACTAAAGACTAAATCATGAGTCATTCTGAACTAAATCTGGTCATCTTAGCGGACAATGCTCATTTAAACCACGAAATATCGGCAACCACGAGAGCGTGCTTGAGACAAGCAGTTTATATGTCTTGTTAACAGCATTTGTACGGCACTAGCCAAGCAGAGGGCGTTGAAAGCATTTTGCGACGGACAATACATCTGCTAAACTGCAAGTTTTTAGCCACTAGTAAGCCTCCGCAGTCGATGCGCCAGCTGATTTTACAGCTATTTACTTTGCAACAACACTGTCTTCTCGACAGTAGGTTTGTTGTCATTGGTATATTTTCGCAATTGTTTTATCCATTATATTAATATGCTTGAAGCTTTTTAATCTAATATATTGATTTTACATAAAATCATAAGTTTAAATACCGACACAGACGCGTGCTTGGTCTGACTACAGCCCGATGAAGTCATTTGTCAATCTGATCACGTGTGCTTTTAGGTCCTATAGTGTCTAGCTTGTTGACCATTATTCCGTCACACCTGGCTTCGACTTTAGGCTTGTCACGGTAGCCTTAACTTTGCTCAAACTATGGAAGTTCCATCACGATGTAGGTTACCTTTTAAGTGCCGGTAGCAGCTGTGGACCATACGAATACCATCATCTTATCTTGAAAGAATGAGCTGTCATTCAAAGCCAATTAGGGTCTTATGAATACTGTAAAAAAAAACAAGCACAGGTGCGCCAGTGGCAGTATGACGACAACTGTTCTTCTTGGGTGTAGCACTATCGAAATGATATACCAAATCATGGTAGGGGTATACTAGTTTATTCAATGGAACCATTATCATCCCGTTGAAGAACCGATCGTGAATCATAAAGGGATGAAATCATTTGGGTTGAAGTCTTAATGAAAACCATGATTCTACGTGTTTGTACCCTATATCACCCGGCATATTCACATGGATTATTTTGGACTGGGCTTGAACGAACTCATAGTGTAGCATTAAATGAAAAACCATATGCTAATCTTCTTGGTGAATAGAATTTAGATTTCCTAAACGTGTTACCATCTATTCTCCCTGATATATCAACTGTAAATAACCTGCGTAACACCAATACCGAACCAACTCGAATATAACCGACTAGAAACTACCTCTTGGATCACGTGACTCTAGGGAACTGCACGAGTGTGATTGACTAGGTCGTGGTCCTTGTTGAAACTTCTACTAGTGATCATGAAGCCACCTTTGTTGTAAGATACACCTGTTATGGTCAGTTGGACTTCTAAGAGAGATGTCTGGATTTACAAAGAAGCAAATTCTTATAAAGTACGTGATCAAGTTAAAGTAACAAATTTGGCTTAACTGTGTAATGACAGAAGGACTGTTGATCAGCCATGCAATTTGTAATCTAAATCTTGCTAAAAGATGTGTCCCGTTAAAAAGAGGAAAGATAAAATGATAAAGCATGGTTTATGTAAGAATTAAAGCAAGAGATGAGAAAAAGAGACAGGCAGAGGGCTAAGGCCCCCAAAACAAAACAAAATCCCAAACAATTATCAAAACTATCAGAACCAGAGAAAGAGAGTTACGAGTTTGAAAAAAATTGCAGCTTAGGATACATTTATTTCAAAACATGACGAAACTTTGGCTTAAAAAATAGCAGCTAAGGAAACATGTCTTTCAAAACTTCATGACACTGGTATAGAAGTTGCTGAATGCGTTACTCCGATATTCTGACTATGGGTTTTTGTTTGTTTGTTTGTTTGTTTGTTTTCATTTCGTTGCTTGTTTTTGGTGTGCTTTTAGTCTTGGGGTTTGGTGGGGGGTAAGGTGGGTTGGTTTTTTTGTGCTGTTTGTTGATGTTTTCCACTACAACATCTATCTAAAGTAGGTATAACTGACACAGTAAACGAATCGCACTAAATGTGGATTAATAGAACTTTGCAAAATATTATTCCGGTTAAACGAAATCGACAGAAAAGAGTTTTTGAAGCTACAATTTCAGAATATAAAGCAAACGCTAGAACCGATTTTTTTAGCCCCCTGTCGAAGAAGGTTCTTCAAGCTCGCATTACCCCAATAGGATGAATTTTATTGGTTATGGGAAAATCACCCACAGTGATTTATATGTACCCACTTGTACTAGATCATACCGGAGCCAACCTTTGAACAGATTGATGGAGTGCAAAAACCACATAACAAATGATCAAAGAAACACCAAGACTCACATTATTTTATTTTGCCTGCCGTTCTCTGTGAACAGCCTCGGCATATACAAATGTTTCGTGTTGAAACAAGAGTTTTGCCAAGTCTAAAAAATTGGTACGTGTTGTCGAGTTAGCTGACAAAACCACACAAACAAAATGCCCGCATCATTTATTCTGGCCGAAGGTAACCTAAAAGTTTGTCATGATGGGTGGCTTCGCTTCCCAACTGTCTGTAAATACAACAGTGGATAGCCTTTCAAAACTAGCAATTCTCCGACTGGAAACAAAAAAAAAAACAAAAAAAAAAAAAACAGTGAAGTGTTTTCTTGTGTGCTTATTGACAAGGATAACCGATGATTTTATGGTAGGGAGAGTAATGTTTACTTCTCTCTTAGTAGGAAGCTTGATGTTTGCTATCTGTTGAGCGGGGAGCTGAACATTTACTGCTGTGTTAATGACACAATATCTGTGTATAACCGTTGTTTCAACGCACTTGACGAACTACGTATGTCTCTAATGTGCACAGTAGGCTATATTGCATTTGGAACATTTAAAACAGCAGTTATTGAAATTTCAAAACCTCACATCAGTGAAACCATAGAGTCGTTCTATTGGCCTTTAATGTACAGAGAGGTAGGGAATTTTAAGCAGGCTGGCGACTCTATTATGCGGATGCAGCTGCTGTTACTTAAAAACGGAGGCATAGTGGCTTGCAAAACAACCAAATCAAGATGAAATATAATGGCATTTTTCTAGCTACAATCACTGGCCATTATCGTACTGCAAATGACCAAACGTATTTAATAAGAGGCATGTTGCATATGGAAATGAATCTTTGAAACATGGGTTGGCACATGGAGGTAGCCCAAATAGCATCATGGAGCCTCGGGTAGCCGAATGGTCTAAAGCGCTCGCCTTCTCAGACCATTCACACATCTCACCACTTTCAGTGTGTGTTCGAGTCTCGGCTTGACCAATGTTGTTTTGTTAGAAAGCTTGTCAGTAGCTTCCCGTGGGTCGATGGTGCTTTCTGAGGTCTTCCCGGGTTCTTCCACCAACTATGCCGATCGCCGTGTATAACTAGTCTACTGATGGAAAATGGCGTTAAACCCCATAATACAAAACAAATACTTCACTGTTGTTATCATTGGAACTCTAAAAGACAATACATTTGTTTTCAAAATCTAATAAACTAAACAAATTCCTCGCGACCTCTTGTCAAAAGACTCGCATGCATTTAAAATATTCGTCGTTGCTAAATGTATAAATTCAGCTATTAATTTTAAATTTAAAATAATAGAATCAGCAAGTTGCCTTATAATGCTGGAAAAGCTGAAACGGTAAAGTACGTTCTGATGCATTCTACCACAAACCCCGACAGGCCATTAGCCTTCCGGGCGCAGCAAATAGTTGAAATACAACGCCATCTTGATAAAGAGTGCGCACTGCCTGCTGTCTTTGCTAAACTATCGCAAGATAATTAGCATTACTGACACTGTGCAGGTAGGAATTTTTCTAGCTAATGGTGCGGTTGAAATTAATATATTGTCAACCGTAATTGCTGCATCTGTCACTTTATCGCTAGCATGCGTTAACATATTTCCTGGAATCGCTGGTATTACTAGTCGTTGTATTGAATAAAGATGGATGTTTCACTACATAAGCATGAACAGATCTGCACGACTGCTGGTACAAACGGTAACGGCATTAATCATCTCAGGCCACAGGCTCTTGGAGGTAACAGCATTCCGTACGAGATTTTAATAATGCAGAGTGGGATCGATACAACCAATTAAAGTCAAAAATACATACAAGTACTGATACAGCAGTCGACGACAAAAGTTATAAACGATACCATCGAGTCACGATGATGAAAGCAGCACGCAGCTGAAAGGTGTGACTATGTTTGGAAATAATCATTACACTAACGTGAGGTACTCTTCAAACATCCTTGCCATCCAGGCAACAGAAGGTCAGTTATGCACGTGACAGAGTGGAAAGTGCTAACACTAGATCCTACACGAGACTGCATGATAATATGAAGTGAAATTATTTATTCCTAAGAAAAGTCAGAGTTGGTTCCATAAAGTGGTAGCCGAGACATTGTGATGCCTAGTCCATATCAGAGCAATAAGCTCTTTCTACCTTCAGTTAGGTTGAAACCAACATTAACAAGCTCCCTAATCCGCTTTGCTCAATGATGGTTCGCAAATTCAGCGACTTAACTTCTTAAATAATCAGGCACCTTCCTCTGTGCAAGATACGGTGAAGTGAAACTGGGAACGGTACAGGAGAAATCTTCTACTTGGAGGATAACCAAAACTTCTGCACCAGAAACTATCGCTCTACCATTTAATTCGTGGCTCTAAAAGACAAATTGCCTTTGTTATCAGTACGTATTCGTAAAGTTAGGTCTTTGCCACGTTCAACATCTACAACATCGACTGAAAGCTCGAGTAGCGACAAATACACCTATACGTACAGTACGTCCGTTTGACGTATAATATTCATTTAACACATACACGCGCGCGCTCGTGTTCCGCACCTCCTCTCCCCCCCCCAGCAACAGTTTGTACCCCTCCTACCGATTTCAATACTAAAGGCGATAAAGATATAAAAATGTGGACACAAAACTTAGTCATTTCATTCATCAATTAATAATTTCTAACCTGATCATAGCCATCGGGTCTCTAAAGCTGTCATTTTATTCACGTTTCAGACCAATCGGGAGTTGTTTTACTGACACGGTTGCCATATTTGCAAGACTAATTTATATTTTCAGACAACAAATGTGATGTAGTTTGTCGTCTTCGAAAAGCTCCAAATAACGTCAATTTCTATAACTTTGGTAGTTACATCACCTTCGACACATGTTTATCCGAGTTACACATTTTTACTCCGTTCGATTTTTTTTTTCAAATAGAAACATTGACACGGGACTTTGCAAATATTGGATAGAAACGACGCAGTTTTTAATGACAACTGATATTCCTAGGAACTGGTGAAGAACAGTGAGCAGTCTGGTTAGCTGGATGGAAGCATCGTTAACTTCCCTTTCGTTTGAAATGCAAACAAGATGACAATGTTAGGGACCCCGTTGCGACAATCAGGTTAGAAATTATAAATTGATGAATTAAATACTAAGATTTGTGCACTTTTCATATCCTTGTTTTTCGTTCCTATTTTTTTTTTTTTTTTTTTTTTTTTTGGACTGGAGAGGGTTACAAACTGCCGGTGTAGTGTAGGCGAATACTAATAATTTTTGCCTGTACTTTTCTTATAAGCTATGTTTTGGTATGAGGTTGTACGCACCCAATATATTAAGTAAACAGCCATTTGTATCAGGTGGCTTGTCTGAGCGGCTGTGGTTCTTACAAACACTTCGACCAATTATTTCACCTGTTTGTGATTTAAAGTTAATGGAAAATGGCCCTGCAGTTGACCCACATATCCGTGACGCAGGATGGTGAGATTGTGCTTGGCTAATCATATGGTTTGATAAAATATTTCTCCAACATAAAATCCTCCTGAATAAGGAATATGATCATCAATATCGGGCTAATTTACAAACCGACACGGAAATACAAATAGTTCAGAACACCGGGTCATAGCGATCATAATAATTATTTCTCGATTAAAGGTTTATGTGTTAGCTGAGAGACTGACCTACCCACATAAAGGTACATACCTACTGGACCTACCTAGTAAATAGATACATACATATATACATACATACATACAGTTTCATATACCCCTACATTATTATGTACGTGTCCAATGGCTACTCTCATTGCGCTGCAAACTGTACAATCAGTGCAACATATGTTCGCACTAAATTTAAATTACAAATGAGGACACGTACCCTTTTATGCAATGCAATATATATATATATATATATATATATATATATATATATATATATATATATATATATATATATATATATATATATATATATATATATTCCTACCTTTTGCTTTCGATTAGCAGGTTGTACACTGCATAATCGATAACATCTACAGGTTAATATGCTCTTAAACTGACCTATAACGGTATTTTATTTACTCGCCTAAATCTGTATAAAAGTATCACAACAATTCCGCTCAATTTTAGCTCAATGGTGCCCATTGACTAAACACTTATTTCATTCTCCGCGGTAAAATTTGTACAGGTTATCGTTATCCCTACATCTGTTAGATAAGCTTGTCCTAGCATGTACTTACTGTTGACCGTCAGGGGCTTATTCACTTCAACAACTTTAGGAGAGCGACGAAAAGGAAGTTCTATCACGTGGATGAATTGCCACTTTGCAGTTTGGCTATCAAACCACATTTGACATCTAGCATAACAAAGAAGCGCAGGTAAGTGAATGTTTATTCCAGTAGATACAAGTTAATTGATAAATTTGAAATCATGGAACATACCATGCATCATTAGAAGACAATTCCATTGAATGATCAGTACACCATTGTTCTAAAGGCTATTTTAAGTACAAATGGCCAAATTTAGCACATTCAGCGTGATAAAAAGTAGAATCGATGAGTTTATTTTCTAGCTGATTACTTTTCATAGGAGAAGTAAATGTAGGCAGGTTATTCAGATCGAGGAAACAGAAGGTGTAAATTATAACAGCTTTAAGATTTGACATTGTAATTAAAGTATTTTGAACCTAGCGTGCGTGTAAACTTTAAACATCTCCCAACATGTTATGTTATAATTACATTTTAAGTTATGGAATATATCAGTCGTTCCCAACCTGAGGGTCGCGGACTCCCGGGGGTGGGGATGGCCGCGGGGTTATTCCAAGGGGTCCGCGATCGACTGACTTAAGTAATATGCCTCGCATATACACTTCTATTTTTCAAATGTATATAATTCATTCACAACGGTTATTGAGCTGGTAATATTTCTTGGGGCATTATGTATTATTTGACATTAAGAAGTGGTTCTCATACTCGAACAGGCTGGGAACCACTGGTATAAATAGTTTTAGGATTGTTAAACACTGAGGATTCATGTATAACTCCAGTGATCATTAATCATCGATTTGCACGCAAAGAAACATCCAGATGACCAAAAAGATCAGCGGCCGCTAGCTGGAGACAAAAATGAAGATGGTGTGACGATGTATTGGTATCTAATTTCCATACATTCTAAACATAGATTTTGTTAAATATTAAAAACGTTTTATCATAATTAGATAATCTCAGATACGTTACACGAATATCGTAGGAGAACACTGCTATACTATGCACTTAGAAAATGATCATCGTGTGTTCTCTCCCCATTCAATTTCACTCCATATTGTCACGTATCCATCTGTAAGATCCAGGGATAGCACTTACCTCTCTGGTACATATATGTAATTCGACTACATTAACTTCTATAAGCCTTGATTTTTGTTATAGAGAAGAGATAACCACGCCTTACTCATTAGCAAAAGACATGATATGAAATCAAAAGAATTTTATGCTGACACTTACCCCATGTGAAACAGTCCAGTTTACAGTGCATACTGAAAATTTCACTAAAAATGTGTGTGTGTGTGTGTGTGTGTGTGTGTGTGTGTGTGTGTGTGTGATTTGGATTTTTAACGCAGTTTAAACAATTTTTCAGTCATATCACTATGATGTCTGCAGTGCGGCAGTTTACAGTGGTGTCTAGCACTGGGGCATCTTGCCGCAGACATGTAGCATGATGTCCCACCCAGTCACATTATCATGACACTAACCTCTTAATGCTGAGCGCCTAGCCAGGCAGCTGTTATTACCATTTTTATAAGTCTTTGGTATGACTCGGCCGGGGTTCGAACCCGCGACCTCCCGCATCCGCCTCGGACGTTCTAACCACTAGAATGTTTTAAGTTTTAAGGATCTAAATTTGCATCTGCTGTATACTGGCATTACGAAAAGTGACGAACAAATGGGCCCGAAAGTCCGACAAGTTGCCATTGCAACTGTAAAAAGCACCTGATACTCACACCTTTGCAAGGAATAGTATTGGTTTTGCAGTCCATATGTATCGGAATGTATTAGTCTGAATGATATATGGCGATAAGTAATTAGCAGAACACGAAAAACTTGGCAACACGCAAAACTTCATCATCTTATGATTAATGGGTGGGTGAGCATTGAGGATTTACCGTATATACCGTCACTTTCGTGGCAGAGCATATAATGTCAAACGAAAAAGTTTTCTTGTGGCATTTCCTCGTTTGAAATTTAATCCAGCTCACTATAGGAAACCCACATGGACAATATTACCTATCATCGCAATCTTGTCTTTCTCATGGTATAAACATGTTTGGCAAAATAAAGCATATATTGAAGTCAAAATCATTAATAGATGATTTGTGGTGCCTTATTAGACATCTACGAAAAAAAAAAAAAAACTTTCGTGAGTTGAATTACAGATACGCCTTTATGTTAACTACTGTGTTTCATATGGGTGCAATCAGTTGAACAAGGGGTCCATTTTGTAAATAATATGATCCTAATCAAGATCAATGTGTGGACTAATTGCAATCAATGCCCCCACTTTGCATTTTGAACTGGTTTTTATAGATACTATAATTAGGCCCATACAGAGGACGCATTGGTCTTCCCTTATGGTTGGAAATGCATACGTCGATATCGCTTGAGTTAGGGTGTCGCTGTGTTTGAGTGTCAATCAGCTTCGGCTGCAACCTGCGAAACCGATGATCCAAGACGAAGTGAAACCTGAACGGATACAGCGGTATTTTCTTCTTTCTTATCGTATTGTATTTCATCAACATCGAAAATGACGACGTGGTGATCTCTGGGTAAGAAAATCTTTCTTCTATATTATATTTATTACCCTTTTTGAAGCAAATGCATCGATTAAACTTAAATTACGATCACGATAATAGTGTTTGTTAATCTGCCCTGGAAGTATTTCATAGCTCTGCTTACTGAAATATATCTCATCCTGAGTTTTCCAAAATTTCATAAATTGCTTTCTCGCTTATAATTACGATAACTTATAACTTTATACATAGCTTGCGACACCCCTATCTCCACCCCTGTACACCACTACCCTCTCTCTCTCTCTCTCTCTCTCTCTCTCTCTCACACACACACACACACACACACACACACGCACGCACACACACACATTAATGTCAGAGCTTTCATGAAGATATGTCAAGGTAACATTATATTAATTATATCGTTTAGAACAAAAATTATGACTAATAAACAGTTGTCAAACTTTCAAAATACAACAACAAAATATATTACAATGCAAGATTTTTATGGACCAGAAAAAGGATGGTTTCTCCATACGGCGTGTAATTTAAGAAAGAAAACATGGTTATTAACTGATTAATTTATAACGTAACACAGTAACATACAAGCTGTAACGTACAATCCATTATAGCTACGATATATCATGTTGAGAAATATACACCACCACCACCACCCACACACTCACTAAATATTCTATAAAGTTCATACGATTAATGTAATAACACACTGTCATTCCAAAAGTTATACAATAACAATATCGTGAAATCTACAAGTTCATGCCGATTAGACTGAGAACATTATGTTGTAGTCTCAAGCAGCCATTTTTCTCTTAGGATAGGGGTTGTTGAATTGTTTACTAATTAGGACAAAATCTAACTCAGATGTCGCATCATGATACAGATAATATCTTTATTTACTTTTTATTTTTTACTACCATAAATCAAGTATTTGTTACATTATTTTGTCAGAAGCGTCTTGCTACAGTGCTTGGTCTGGATGGAGAACAATACCCCTTACTGGTCTAATGTTAGCTTATGAGGACATCATAAACGATCTAATACCTAGCTGGTACACTCATAAAAGTTTAATTCCACGAAGATAATGCAATTTCGTACAGAATGGAGGGCTTAAGATATGTACAGCATGGTGTCAAATGGTGTCCACTTCTTTAAAACCAAAGTTTCGCCTTTTCATCCTGGGCAACAGTTGACGAATACAGTGTGTCAATAGCAACGTAGTAAAAAATGGAACTTTAATAGCAGCATGATATACCAGTCACGCTGGACAAGGAAACGCACGAAGTCGTGTATACCATATTCTTGGAGCAAAGGACGTCAAACAAATGCTTTGCTGTATGAAATAAAGGCGACTAATCTGTCAAGTCCCAAGAAATTTGCTGACACCGAGGAACAGGCAAACACACAGAAGCCAAATGCGTTCTGATTCATCAAACAATTCGTGGGTAAGGAGTAAATAGATGAACATATCAGAGAGTCTCTAAAAGCACTCTCTGGAGACAGAAAGGGGCATTACTGCATAAAATCCTTAGTGCTATTGTGAGGCCTGCACCTGCATCTGAATCTTTGGTAACTGAGCCACATGAATTCTATGATATGAATTTTGTAAAAACCAAGCATCTGTCATCCACAAATGCAGTAATTATGTAATATTGTGACTTGAAAAGACAGTACTCTTCAAACAGTAAACACGTGGACAACTGGTCTTAGT
The DNA here is from genome assembly GCA_016617855.1 of Megalonaias nervosa. Classification (NCBI taxonomy): domain Eukaryota; kingdom Metazoa; phylum Mollusca; class Bivalvia; order Unionida; family Unionidae; genus Megalonaias; species Megalonaias nervosa. The sequence goes on along the minus strand of JAECUM010028355.1, from coordinate 26,221 downwards.
AGTCTCGCATGACAATAAAATTGAAATGGATATCATCATAAGAAGTGTCAGATTTGTCCACACACACACACACACACACACACACACACACACACACACACACACGGTGGACTAGTGGTTAGAGCGTCCGCCTCGGATGCGGGAGGTCGTGGGTTCAAACCCCGCTACGTGTTTGCAGCATGGTGCCCAGTGCTAGGCTTAATAAAACTGCCACACTGCAGACATCATAGCGATATGACTGAATAATTTTTAAAGCTTTGTTTAAAATCCAAAACACAGAAATACACACACACACACACACACACACACACACACACACACACACACACACATAAATAACTGGTCAACATGTAGCTTGTGTAGGGACAGTTATGTCTGAGATTCAACCTTTTCTGCCTGCAAATCCAGACGGATTGATAAATACATATTCCATCTCATTAAATCTCTTTTATTCCTCATGGTGAATGTTCACAGAATATGCATTTATTTATATATGATTATTTGTAAATATATTTTATTTTTCACCTTTAAGTACAGTACTTTCTATGTTTGCTGTATTCACTGTGCTTTTACTTGTACTATTCTTAATATATGGGGAAAATAAAGATAACAATCTCTCTCTCTCTCTCTCTCTCTCTCTCTCTCTCTCTCTCTCTCTCTCTCTCGTTTATTAGTACTGCCTTGGAATCAATATGGAGTGTTCCAAAGAAAAATGGCCATTTTAAGTTGCACAAAAATGGATCTTAATACATTTTTACCAAAAATTTTTAGTGGTTCAACATAATCAAACAGCTCTGGTCGTTGGTTTTTATTATCGTCTCATGCATCATCACATGAACTGGGAATGTTAGCACATCAGCACATTAAATGCTACTGAATGTCTAGTCAATGCGAGTAAACTGCCTTTCCCCATTGGCACGCAACTCCAGCCAGCCAAAGGTGATCTGTGCATTCCTCAACTCAACAAAACCCACTGAATGTAAGTCCGACACGCAAACCACTGAACAAATTTACCTTCACTGTTAGAATCATAATAAAGTAAAAACAGTGCGGTGTTAATGCTCTTACACCAAATCAGTCCCCGGTTTGATCCCTGCTACCAAGACTTGCTAGAGTCAATGGTCGCCAAGCCAAGGTCAATAGTTACCACCAACGTGTTTCTTGTTACCTTCAGTTTTAAAGATCATGTCAGGTCAATATTTCTGAGCCGTCAAAAGCACGCGATATAAGTTCTCAGAGCTTGCATAACTGACGTAACATTAAGAACACTGTGTATGCTGAATAGGCATTTTCAATTATAACAATTCAACATTGGGTAATTAGTGAGAATGAATAATAAAGCTAAATCCCAAATTTCAGTCGTCAAGATAGTTATAAGTTATTAATTTCATCACATTTATTTTGGGTCTGCAGTAGCTTCCCGTGGCTCGTTGGTTCTTCCTTGGGTTTTCCCAGATTCTTCCTCCACCAAATATACTGGCCATGTGCTGAATATGGCGTTAAACCCATGAAAACAAATAAACAAACAATTCGTATGGTACAGTCTTAGTAACTGGCAAGGCTCAGTAGAGTTTGCTGTTTTGATTATACTATAATATAGGAGAAAAAAAAATTAAGGACAGTTGAAATATTAAAAAATTTAAGTAAATATTTTTCAAGCATATAGTATTAATAAAAATCACTGCTTTTCGTGTGAACACACATGGTTCATGGCTTTTCTTCTAATGGCAATGTGTGCAGTCAATAAAAGTTCAAAGTATATACAATTTGTGGATAATTTTAATTAACGTAAAAATGTACAATGTAATACAACCGTTATTGAGATGCAATGCAAAAGGTCGATACAGAAAACTGACTGCTCCACCCAACATTGTCCTTTATGGGGTGGTACTTTTTTTTATTGTGGCTGAAAATTATAATCATTTTAGGAAAATGTACTTTTAAATTTGTCCTTAAAAAGCAGGTTCTCTTTAAATGGAGGTGTCCACTTGTCCACTAAGGTTGGTTTCACATGTACATGTACGAGGAGGAGAACAGTACACACATGCAATATATTTCACAGCTCGTTGAGACTTTCAAGCAAACGTTCCCCACCCCCCCAAGACGTGCCTTGTTTGCTAGAATAAACAAATAGTTTAAACAAACAGTTTAAATATAAAGCAAACACAAAGCGATAAGCAAAGGTTTTTGAATCTTTTGAAATTTTAAAATCAACAGTTTTATTTGTATATTCATTTTGACCTATTTGAGAAAATGACAAAACTTATTGATTTGTACACTTTGCAGTTCCTTTTTACTCACGGCGTATTTATAATTCATATTGATCTATTTAGAATTTGATTTTCAACGATTGTGTAAATGCATACAGTTGAGTCGGTAGCTATACGTACGTCAACACGTTTGGCTCATGCAGGTATAGGCGCCCCGAGTAGCCGAGTGGTCTTCGATGGTCGCCTTTACAAATCACTCACACATCACCACTGTTCTCCTCAGTTCGAGTCTCGGCTCGACCAACATGGGTATGTAAGAAAGCAATCGCTCCGGTGGCCTAGTGGTTAGAGCGTCCGCCTCGGATGCGGGAGATCATGGGTTCGATCCCGGCCGAGTCATACCAAGGACTTATAAAATGGTACTAACAGCTGCCTCGCTTGGCGCTCAGCATTAAGAGGTTAGTGTTAGGACTGGTCGGCCTGGTGTCAGGATAATCTGACTGGGTTTGACATCATGCTACATGTCTGTGCTAGACATCACCATAAACTGCCACACTGCAGACATTGGAGCGATATGACTGAAAAACTGTTAAAGCTACGTTAAAAATCCAAATCACACACACGCACGCACACACACACACACACACACACACACACACACACACACACACACACACACACACACACACACACACACACACACACACACACACACATGTAAGAAAGCTTGTCAATAGCTTCGAGTGGTCAGTGGTTCTTCGCTGGGCCTACCTGGGTTTTTTCCTCTACCAAATATACCGGTGCTCTTCTTTACAGATCACTCACACATTTCACCTCAGTCCGCCTCAGTTCGAGTCTCAGCTTCGTTTTTCCTCTAGCAAATGTACAGGCCTCCATGTATAGCTATTACATGCTGAAAATGGCGTTAAACTTAACAATACACAAGCACACTCATGCATATTATTTGTAACATTAGGACTAAATGAGATTCTTGGGTATATTGTCAAGCACAGGATCGAAAATAGAGGCAAAACAAGTAATTATCCAATTCCGGCTTTTATTTCTGAGATCGACTATGTCGTTTGTCCTGTACGAGCTACACCCCAACCGTCCAGTTTCGTCGTCAACTTTAAATTATCAATCATAATAAAACTTAAGCCAAATGAACGAATTTAGTTTGCCTTTAATCACATGAATCCAAGCTACAGCAAAATTAAAAAATGTGGTGATAATAGAAGACTTCCGCTTGCTGCTGAACATGCAATGGTGCGCCCTTTCGGCAAGTGAACCATATCCCATCATTGCTTTTGAAGAAGATAATGAAAATGTGTGTGTGAGCAACTACTGTTGTAGAATGTTACAGTGGAGACTAAAATTCGTCAATTTAACTGTTATTATAGGATATTTCAGTATGTTGGTCGTTCTACTACGGTATTATACACGTACACGAACTGCACGGACCTCATCAATTGAATAGCGGAAAAAGATGTCTTCTACAAAGAAATCTACAGCAAAAAGTTCCAGCATTGGAGGAATTCTTACATAATCAATTTGCAAGGTAGAAATCCCTCAACAGGCCAAATTTCCCAGACATACGAGGGTAAGCCCATATTTTTTAAATTAAAAAAGGGGAACACGGTGGGAACTTGGAGCTGGGCATCCGAGAGTTGTTTTGTAAATATAGACAAAACACATGAGGTTTTACTTTCTAAGATGGAAAATATGGATTTAAATCCGAGTTTTATGATGTTTAGAGTGCTATGCAGCGAGAGGTAGAAAAAGTGAAAAACAGAACGAAGGAAGTAGATGGCAGTATGCAGTTTCAGTAAAATGAGGTTGAGGGGTTTGAGATTGAACAACATGAGAGAATGGAGGTATATATAAAATCGGTATTAAAAAAAAAAATTGTATTAAGAAATCTTGCCAAAGTAAGTACAAATGTGAAGGAGCTAATTTGAAAAGCATTAATTCAAGAAAGAAATTTACTTTTCTATGTTGTGCCTCATGAAGTAAGTCATGAAAATATCTACTAGGTTGTTAAAAGCTTCATTAAAGAGACAATCAGTCTGGGTCCAGAACATGTAGAAAACATGAGGCTGGCTATTGCAAACGGGCTCTTTAGTGATGATTTAGACCCAAACCAATCATTGTTCGATTTACGGTGTTTGAGGATAGAGAGACAGTGCTGAGTATGAATAATCGGCTATCCAGGGATCTATTTGGGATTGCATCAAATTTATCCCCAATCGTGGAAAAAATGGATGATGAACGTGTACTTGATGTTTATAAGTTATAACACCAAAGTAAACTAGACGATCATCGTTAAACAAGGATCAGAGAGCCGGATGTCATTGGTGTTGGAGGTTAGGAAGAATTCTATTGAGCGCTGGTAACAGGAAACATTTGTAAAGTTTGACTTTAGATGCGATTTGCATTATGGTTTAAATGCCCTGAGAAATATGTATATGGTTTTTAATTTCGTCTGATTCTAGCTGACAATGAAGTCAAAATAAAATGAAAATGGGAAGGCAAAAAAAAAAAAAAAAAAAAAATAATCGTGGAAATTATAATGGAGTTTGTCATTACATGTAATAGTAATAGTATATTAAAGTATAAAGTTATTGAAGGTAAGTATAAAAAAACCTTTTCCGTATGAATATATTTCCTTACATAATATCATTGCTTTTGGTTTCAAAATATATGCCCAATCAAATACAGTATTTGTTGTACAGAGAAAGGTCACTGCACTAGATTTTGCGGATTTAAAAAAAAAAGGTTTATTTAAATTTCGCCTTGCCCCGTCTCTCCGCCTGTTAGATATCGTTTCTGTACATTTTCACCATGCATATATATTATCTTCCCTTTGCATGATATTAAACCCCACCCCACCCCCACCAATTTATGTTAGTCACCATTTCATTGTGTTGCCTGGCCCCACGTCTGGCGAGGGAGCAAATTCTTCATATTTGCTCGTCGTTTTAACTGGCCTTAAATAGTTCGTTATATACGAAATATATTTCAGTCAACATCTGGCTTAGCTCCCTTTGTCTACACGCACTGTACTTGGCGGTATTAATATGGGTGCATCGTTTTATTTTATTTATTTATTTATTTATTTATTTATTTTTTGTTCTGTGTTTCGGTATGAAATGTTATTATTTAAGCAACTGTGTATTTCTTTGTATGCTTATTTCTAGGTCATTTTGTCTCATATACTAAACTGTCTCTCGCGTTCTTTTCTCTTTCTTTCCTGTTAAAAAGTCTCAGGGAAGACCCTTTTTGTGGGTGAAAGATACCGTAAGCACCTTACTTCCGCGCATAGAAATTAAACAATATCTGCCCAGGAGCAAGCATTTCGAACAAAATCAACAGGTAGAATGTATTCACACGTTAAAACTTCCCCGATCTCAGCAATATTTTCATCACACAATAATTCTTTTTTTTATTTGCTTGTTTGTGAGTTTTTATTTCTTCTGCAAAGACATTTCTTTATAAGATGACTTTAGATAACGGCATCTCATTGATATCAGTGCTATGTGTATTTAATTTGTATTGTTTGTACGTTTTTTTATTCATTATTTGCTATGGATTATGTAAAATTGTATTTTGTAGCTGACGTTGTGCAAAATCAAGTTCTTTGTCCACCTGACCAGAATCATTTGTTTGTTGTTGTTGTTGTTGTTTATAATTATGTAAACAACTAATACATATTTTATATATCTCTGTGAGTGAAGTTTAAACGTTAAGATCATTATCTTAGTCTGAGTGAAGGACGTTATGTTTATTATGTCCCTTAGTATAATTTTAGTAACAGACCAGCAAGCAGATCGATTTTGTCAAAATCGTCTTCTTCCAACGTCTGACGTGGGAAGTTGAAACAAGTTATATTTCTACGGCGTCCACAGGCTATTGAACATTCTAAATTGTTTTACAACTACTTCTAAAGATACCATAATCTGCTTGACAGTTGCGTCGTATTATCTGCAAAGTAATTTGCCATAACGAAGACTGTCCAGTCATTCTCCGTGTTTGTCACTGAACATTAAACAAGAGCCCGTATAGTAGATTTTTATTTGTTGATCAAGTCTTGGTCAACATCATCATCATCTGTTTTAAAAGTTTCAGTGCGATTATTACTGTCTCTGTCTTCTTCTTCAAATTTTGCCATATCATAGGTGGTGTAACTATTGCTCGATTCATCAGTTTCCAAAACGCAGATTCATTTCCTTTTGCCGCTTGTTGATCCTCATTACGTAGATGTACCTTGAAAGTATAATCAAGAAGCAATGCAGGAAACACGGTGACCGTAAGAAACTGTGCACGAGTACCTCTTGCTATGGCTTTACATTTAACATTTGTCCAAATATAGGTCTGGCATATATATCATCATCCAGACCAGAAGCCTGCCATGATTGCCCAATATTTCCAAGAAAGATCATAAGAATATGTAGACCACCTAACCTCCAAACAATTCCATCTTCAGATCCATGTCTATCATGGGTAAAAGTGTAACTGATGACTTGCTCGGGTGTTCCCTTTGATGAACTGCCTTCATCATACCGAGTTAGAATGGCCGCAGGGACTTGAGAAGCCATGTGACTTTACATAGTAGATCCAAAGGTGATGTTGAGTCTGTCACACTTACATCCTTCTGTGCCTCGTAAATCAGCTCAGTCCTTCCTATGGTCATTTATTACACACACACACACACACACACACACACACACACACACACACACACACACACACATCACGCATGTCTCTTGAAGTTGCTTGTACCCTGGCAAGAGATCTTCTGCCTTTTTTTCTGGTGTTATGGTATCAATTATACTCATTTGATGGAATGTGTTCTTGCCGCCCAATGTTACTAAATTATTGTCCACATTGTTGCCCATAAATTGTGTGCCTTTGTGCATATCAAGATAGTTCAATACCGTGCAAAACTGCTGCAATACGTTTAAACCTTTGAACTTCTGCATAAGAAGAGCAAATTGGTTGTGCAAACTATCAGTTAGAAACCTTGAGCCGAAGTAAAGGTGTGACTGAACCTTGAGTCCAGTTTATAGCTGAACTGTCGAAACATATGGCCTTGTTGCCTGCATCAAAGCCTGACCCATGAATGTTGCTTTCATGTCAACATTTACACCAGGAAACAAGATCTTCAAAAAACTTCTATGTGATTCAGGCAGATATTAACATCTGATTGCTGGAAGATATATTTAAATAGGAAATTCATTACTATCTGTGGAAACTGCCTTAATGCCTATATTAAAAACATTTGCAGCAGTTTCTATTATTTTAAGTTTCTCTACCTCATTGTTTTCATTTGAATGTCAGTGGTGTTAATATACTATATTTGCAGCTATCGGTTTGAATCTTACAGCGTAAGGTTTGTCATTTATTTCAGTTATAATAATGTTATCTCCTATGTGTTCCGAAAGTATTGTTTTACATTCATTTAAAACAATAAGCCTCACTACCAGTATTTTTTTTTAAGAATACCATCCATCGTCTTGATGAGATCTTTTGTCTGTTCCTCATCTCTCTACTCCAAATAATGGATGACTTTTAAAAATGCTTTACTTTTAACATAATCTGATGGTCTGCCAGCTTTTGATTTCTATGACTTGGCACCTTTTGAGAGGTAAGTAGGGGCTCTGGTATCTGTTTTCCCGTGTTAAAATTAACACTTCACGTCGGGGCCCCGAGTGGCCGAGTGGTCTAAAGCGCTGTCCGTTACGGATCACTGCCATCTCACCTCTGTCTGCGTTGGTTCGAGTCTAAGATTCGGCGAATGTGGATATGTGAGAAAGCTTGCCAGTAGCTACTCGTGGGTCGGTGGTTCTTTTCGCGGATTTCCCGGTTTCTTCCTCCACCATTAATACTGGCCGCCATGTATAGCCTATCGTGTGCTGAAAAATGGCGTTAAGCCCCACAACAACAACAACAACAACAACACTTCACGTCTGATGGCATCTGAAGCGTGAATGGCTGGCGTCATCCTTGCCAAAACTTTATCAGTCCTTTTAACTTCTCTTTCTCTACATGACGTCTTTATGAACTCGTCAAAATATGTTATTCTTAAGGGAAAAGTATCAACGCTTCTTCTTTTAGAAGTGATCCCGTAAAGTTTAGCTTGCGTATTGATTCGTTTCACCTAAGTGTACACTTTCTGCTTGTTTCATCCATTGTCAGATTTGTCAACTGACTTCTACAACATACCTTTAGGATTTGACGGTGTCAAGATTACGTCGATGACATTCTGGGTTTCCAAAGTGATCGGGTGTTACTTGTATATTTTGTCCTCTTGCTTCATTGACCTTATTTGTGCTAGCCCAACCATTTCCGCATCAAGTTGCAGTGGGCTTTTCATTTCCCAATTGTTCATTACAGAATAGACACTTTTCGATGTGATCTTGGTTGATTTGTTATTTTATATTTTCCTGAAAGGAACTAATAAAGTCATTTAGTACACACAGCATATTATAAAATCAACAAATGAATAACAATTGAAAGGAGAGTAAAATACAAGAAAATAATTATTATTAGAAACATTGTTTACGGCGTTTTTGCGGTAAAAAAAAAAATGATCACACACATTCTCACAACTGTTGCAATTGGGATACTATGAAGAAAATATAAACTGTATGGGAACATTAATGAAACGTGCTTTGTAATTATGTATCACACAAGATGGTTATGTTCCTCGTGTATTTCATAAACTGCGTTATTAACATTACTGTGACCGATAATGTATTAATGAATTAAATATAACTAATTAATCAATTTTCCCAATATGAAACTTGAGAGGATTTTTCAGATGTGAATCCATACACGCTTCCAATTGAATGCAGCTGATTTCATTTGTGTTGCAATTTGTCTTGGCTCAAACTACTATTTTGACTGGATTATTGGTATTATTGAAGGAATCCCAGAAACTAACTGATGCTTATGGAGGTCTGTTAACTACGCAGATCAAATAATTATTAACTGTGCAACATCTTCCATCCATGGACCTTCTATAGTTTTATCAAAGAGTTTCAACCGTGTTCTGAACATTAACTTGTTGGTTACATAGAGCATAAATCCACCATCACGAATATCGTTTCTGACTTCTTTATGAAATTCTTCAATGATCAGATCAACATCTTGTATATTGTTATCAAGATGGGTTTCACTTATTGCAATCATATCAAAATCAATAAAGTGGGCTGCCATGTAGTCAAGTTTACGAAGAATAGACCGTATGTTTAAATATAAGATCGATATTGTATTATCTGCTAAAGAGTTGCTACATGATGATGATGATGATGATGATGATGATGATGCAACTGTCTGTTTCACAGGGCATGGAAGTTCCACATCTCATGGAAGCATAATATGTATGTATGTATGTATGTATGTATGTATGTATGTATTATAACGGCACATCGGTACAGTCCTAGGTAGATCGTGCCGAGTAAATTCAGGCAAGCCCCGAAAGATGAACAAAGCAAACATAAAGACAAAACAGGGCATAATCCTTAAAATACGAAGTCAAATTTTCATATAAACTGCACTGCTTTACATAATTCCAAGACCTTCTTAGCTGGGACATCATCATGAGACGCATCCAGGGCAAATAGGCTGCCTCCATTAGTCGCCTCTTTGGACATACAGGGGGATGCATATAGTAGAGTACTAAGGGTAAACGACGCCAGGTGCAACATTGATGGTCCAAAGGGATTTTGGCGCCCCAAGACTTCTGGAGCCCAGGGCAATCGCCGTCCCACTCCCCCCCCCCCCATCCCATTAGTACGCTACTGAATGCATATGGCCTATCCCCTAGCGCGATTGGTGGTGGATAGTCCTAAGTGAAAATACCCTAATGTAAGTATTTATTTCTAAAGATAATGACTTCACTGCCTACTGCTACATCACACAGACAAACACACAAATTATGTATCAATTAAGTGCCAATGGCACGTCAATTGGAATATTTCCACCGTAAATGAATTATCATTTTGACACGATTTAAGTAGAACTACATCCTGTAGCGTTTTAACCAGCGGTGGTGGGTCGAGGCTGCTGCCCAGGGAGGCAAAGGTCATGGGGCGCCAAAACAGCTAATAAAAATTACCTTGCAGAAAAATCGTTGTCGCGGCCATCATCGTCGCCCAGGGCGCCACTTACCCTTAGTACGCCACTGAATGTATCATCATTTTATTCATCTTAGAAAGGTTTTAGTTCGCGATAATCCGTCTTGTAAACTTATAGATGGTTCAGGGAGTGTACTTAAGTGTGCTTAAGCACCGAATTCAACTCGATTGCTTGTGAGTGTTGCGTTTGTGGTGATCACCACCTGGTATTGGAGACTTCTTCGCTACCTTTCTGAAATTGACAACGCCATCTATGCTTACCAAAGCTATGAAATTATATCACTGTAATAAGTGTCATGACTCTGTGGTCTTAAACTAATTAACATAAAGAAGAAAAACCAGCATCTTGTGTAAAACTTAACAAATAAGTTATTTCTCAAAGTTCTAAAATTAAAATTTATGAGGAACTTACAGTATTCTGAATTAAATCCAAAATAATCCTACAACGTTCAATCGCATGTCCAAAAGAATAGTGTTCGGAATGAATTCCAGGTCCTCGAATGTGCTTATGTACTAATATCGTTAAATATACTTAAATGCCAACACAAGCAGGTGAGAGGATGGTGATGCAGAAAGTTTCTAGATCCACCTGAATATCTCAAACTTTCACAAACTTTGTTGTGTATTCATACTTCGTGACCTACGTTCTCCCACCCATAACAATGTGAGCGCCAACCATGAGCTGTATCCATGCCAGAAATATCATGGCAAGATAACATGTTACAAAATAAACAAATATTATCCGGAACTTGAACTATCAGGTAATCATTGCGTTCTTATATTTAATTTAAGCCTCCAAATTTCAAACCTCATAGGCAGATAGACTCGCCCTGATATTGCTAATCAGCAGCAATTGCTTGGTAGTAAGTATTAACTACACTGTGCTTTGGGGTGGGGGTGGGGGTGCTCACAAACCGTCAGTCGGTATCAGTACAGGTTTGGGGGCTTATTTTTCGGACTAATTCCAGGCTGCTTATCCACAACTGAAGATGAGTAAAATCAGGCTCGTTTTATTTATTAGCAACTGTTTAATGTGTAGATCGTATTACAGTTCATACGTTAACCTTTTAATACTCACTCTTTGCTATAGCTTGATGAAAGATAAATATTACACTTCATGAATAATCCATTTACTAATGATCGTTATATGCTTAAATATAACGGGAAATTTAATAGCTCCTTGCATGGGCACAGCCCATGGAATTTATTCAGCTTTTATGGTATGTCACTCAAATAATTTATGCAGACGCAACTGAAACTCACATTTGGGAATTTAGTATAGTTCGTGTTACCGGAATAGATATCGCCTATTTTTATAGACTGTCTATTAATGATCGGAAACAGTTTTGTTACACGTTCTGTTCCAAACTGAGTTGCTATAAAAGTTGCATTAGAACTAAGCACAGTGGGTTTAATTATTCATGATATCCTGGGGTTGACGTTTATGAAATTTAATTCCGAACCTTGTATTTAAGTCATGTTTCCTCTGACGTAAAAGGAATTAAACCTTGCTTAATGGGCTTTGATAAAACTACATAAAAAAATAAGAATGATGTTAACATTCAGTAGCGTGATATTATTGACTGAACATTCTTATTAACTGCGCGTGGAGATTCTGTATTACGCATTATGTCCTTAGCCTTCCGACAGTAAGCATCCCTGTGACAGTTGATTTCTGTTCTAACAATTGCTTCATTAATTCGTTTTAATAGTACGACTTGGACGTCCATAAGTCATAAACTCGTTTTAGTAGTACGCCTTGGACGTCCATAAATCATCAACTCGTTTTGGTAGTACAACTTGGACGTCCAGAAATCGTCAACTCGTTTTAATAGCTCGACTTGGATGTTCATAAATCATCAACTCGTTTTAATAGTACGACTTGGACGTCCATAAATAATCAATTCGTTTTAATATCAACTTGAATGTCCCTGTAATCAAATATCCACACAAAATTTATATGGGGCAAAACTTGGTAAAGACTTAGTATAGTATATTAAATTAAAATAAAATGTAGAAGTCTTTATGAGATGTAAAGACCTAAGTTACGAGTACTGACTTTTGCAAGAGGTACCAATATTAAAATTCAACTCAATAGTTAATTTGTTGTAATATTTTAAAAGTATGTAAGTTTTCAATCGCTACTACCAAATTAAACTGTGCTATGATTGCACGTGGGGATTATTATTTCTGATTTAATCCTTTTATCACGTGGGGATTATCATTTCTGATTTAATCCTTTTATCACGTGAATGGCACGAAACTGAGCATCCTGCTCCTCCCGTTCATTTTTTTTATGACCATGATAAGAATATCCTCTCTCACTTCCCCAATTTCTTATTTCAAAAAGGGATCAGCAGCATGGTTTATATTTTCTAACAGTAAAATGTTGGCTGAATTGTATGATGCGTGCATTGTGTACTGGGGAATGAAACTGTTCCGTTAATAACTAGATATGTAAAAGCATTGATATATTTATATCAATTCACCCCAACCCCCAATCAAACAAAATGAATATAGTATTGCTCGCCGTTCTGATATTGTTTTCTCAGGTATCATCAAAAAAGATCTTTTGGCAAGTTTCAGTACTAACAACTCGCCAAGTTTATTACTTCACTGATCAAATGTCCTGTCTACAAAGAATAGCTTGAATAGCATTTTACATATCGATCTTAAATCAGACACACACACAAAAAAAACTGGCACCTGTAACATGCATGATTCGTGAATTACACAACCGCTGTGTACCTTTGGATTGTTTTGGCAAGCACCTTATTTTGATATACCTGTGCATAGAGCTGGGAATATAGATTTTTGCACTCACAGTTTAAGTCACACTTGAGATTAATCAATGAAGGTCTCTTATATAGTTTGTTCCTCGTGTTGCCACGCCGGTACACATATGATAAACTACAACGAAATAGGGCTTTTATCTTTCGCCTTTTTCATAATTTCGGACGACAATAGGTGCCCTTGACACTTGTTTCTGCCCGTCTACCTTCAAAAATCTCATTAGGAAATTACTTTTGTCCCCGTTCGCAAGTTTCGAGCAATTTCCGACAGATAAATATTTGTTGATTGCAACTAGAGTGGATAATGTAGTCGTCAGCTTGGAATCCATTGCTTGTATGTCACTGTACGAAACGCTTGTGATATACTGATCTCGCTTATAGATATACCGGCGAGTGTGTACAAAATACAAGACTTCTGGGGTCGAGGTCCTGGTGCTTGTGTGAAAAAGGCCGTAAAGAACGTTATCTGACAAGATTCCTCCATACTAGTAAAGTTGGTAGTGATACACCCGGATTATCTTTCCGTCCGGAGGATTTGTCTTTATTGTTAAATGCTGTCTTTGATTCAAGTCGCGGCTTCTCTCACAGGTAAGTTACTATCTCATATTCCACAATTCAGAAGCAGAGTACAGTTGTATACATCTTGTGTATCTGACTTATTCAAAACTCCGTATTATCACTGTGTAATCATGTTTTGGCTATTGTGATTGCATTACGGTACACGCTGACTGCTGATCTTACCAATACTGTATGCCGGACTTTTGATGAATATGTTTTTATAGTCAATACCAATTTGATTGTGTGTTGTTCAAGATTCTCTTAGCAGCAGACGCTTGAACATTTGGGAAAAGTATTTTTTGCATAAAGATAGCATTGGGTAGTTTTTCTTTTCGTTAACATGTTCCTTTAGTTAAACTCTCTCTCTCTCTCTCTCTCTCTCTCTCTCTCTCACACACACACACACACACACACACACACACACACACTAATTCGTAATGAGCGAGGCTAATACTAGTATAAAGTATTATACAGTATGCAATTTCTCGTCTGTCATGTGGTGTGTGTGTGTGTGTGTGTGTGTGTGTGTGTGTGTGTGTGTGTGTGTTTACTGTATAAGCTATTTCATTTCAGTAGCTTATACTCCTGTGTAATAAATAAGTGAAAATTCCAAGAATGCATTTTTGTTAGAAACTGCCCTTACCCCTGACCCCATCCAACACCAGATATTTTTCTATATTTAACTGTGTTGTATCTCGTGGTTAGAACAATAGTATGAAGATGTGTAATGATGTCATCTGTCTTGTGTACCCCTTTTGTATATAATGGTCTACACCTCTCTCCATGTACTCAATTGTATGTAGGCTTAATGGTCTACACATTTCTTCATGTGCTCATTTGTATGTAATGGTCTACACCTCTCTCCATGTACTCATTTGTATGCAATGGTTTACACCTCTTTCCATGTACTCATTTGTATGTAATGGTCTACACCTCTTTCCATGTACTCATTTGTATGTAATGGTCTACACCTCTCTCCATGTACTCAGTTGTATGTAGGCCTAATGGTCTTACTTGTATGTAATGGTCTACACCTTTCTCCAAGTACCCCTTTTGTATGTAATGGTCTACACCTCTCTACATGTACTCATTTGTATGTAATGGTCTACACCATTGTATGTAATGGTCTACACCTCTCTTCATGTACTCATTTGTATGTAATGGTCCACACCTCTTTCCTTGTACTCATCTGAGGAAATGCAAAAAACTGCTTACACAGTAAGCTTGAAATACCTTACGCCATTTCGTTTTCTTAATTGCAATGAACCCAACTCTCTTTTCTTCTTTCTGTAATTCATATTCTATTTTTGTCTACACTCACTCACTCGCCTCTCCTATCATCGCTCATGTTCATTGGTTCTGCACAATGTCATGATTTTACACGCTTGAAGTACGTTTAAAAATGTTAATTGGCTCTGAATGACACAAAATTCAATACACGCCTTAAATGGAAATAAATACTTGTTGACTTCTCTGATGGTCTTTCGGATATTACAGTTTTGTTACCGTTTACCGATGGAATTATGGATTATGTCTAATGCATACTATCAATATTCGGGATATATATATATATATATATATATATATATATATATATATATATATATATATATATATATATATATATATATATATATATTACTGACACAGACAATAAAATCATGGCCAATTTGTTTTACCTGCCAAGCAAGGCACCTGCAACTGTGTAACTTACTGTTTTAGTACAAGGTGGGTCAATACCTGTAATTTCACCTGTAGATAAAAAGTAAAAAAAGTACATTTGTACATTCGCCAGGTATAGAATACCGCCTTTTACATTTCTCTGTTTTATGTCGTATACATTTGAAATGAATACAAATTTGTTCAATAAACCTGGTTCTCCATTGTTCGAGTATTTCAAATACAATATATGTACATGTATAAATTATGTGTCAACATTTGAAATAGACGATTAAATTTAGGTATAAAGCGACACAACAATTGCTTCAGGAGCAAAACCTTTCCACCTTTCATCCATGCCAGCAAGCACGAATTTGTAATGGAGGTGGAACAGTGGTTCCCGACCTGTGAGCCGCGGACCCCGGGGAGCCGCGGGGTTATTCCAAGGAAGCCTAAAAGTACAATTATTAGCATGAGGGGTCCGCGAAATATTAAGAAGGGGTCCTCATGCTCGAAAAGGTTGGGAATCAATGGGGTAGGGGGTAGACTTCGCTTTTTACCTTGAGTGATAAACAATTTCAGTGGCATATGGACCTTGTTATAAGGATTATCTCACTTAAGCCATAAAGGAAGATTTTAAATACATATATATATATATATATATATATATATATATATATATATATATATATATATATATATATATATATATATATATAGAGAGAGAGAGAGAGAGAGAGAGAGAGAGAGAATGTCGGCACCCAGACAGTTTAAAATCAATATTCTTGCTCTGATTTGTAAGAAAAAAATAACAAATTATATTAATTATATTAGTTTTAAAAAATAATTATCTTGATCTAAAAGGAAAGCGAAAATTGCCTGGATCGAAAGAAAATCACAGCCCCCCTCCCCCTAAAAAATTTAATTGTCGGTCCCTTAACAATATAGATGGGCCAAATTTTAGAATCAAGGATCAAACAATGTTCAATAGAATAAATCATTTTCAGTTTATCATTCTGTAAAGTAAACTATTGTATTTCTCGAATTGATAGGGTCAGCATTTGAGAGAAGCTCAGAAGCGCGGCAAGGGCAAGGAAGTAAGTCGGAAGGGACCGAAGAATGGCAGCAACATGCTGATCACGTGCAGCAACCGGAAACACCTCCATCTTATTCTGATGAACCCATTATCCCATCTTCCCATAAAGAAGAATCAGTATCAGCAGACAACTGTAATAGTGAGGTAAACACCGAGAAAGAAACATCAGACACCATCTCTGTTGACTCCATCGACGGTGAAGAAAGTATTGTACCAGATGACCTAGCTATTGTTTCACATCCAGAACCACAAAGTAAAAAGATTTCCACAGAAGAAGTCGTTGAGGTAACATACAGGGGTACTACAGAACAAAAGGTCAATCCACCAACTGATACGCATTTGATTCTAGTTCAAGATGTCACGATAACTACTTCTGAACACTGTACTGCAGAGAGGGGTGCTGACCGATTGACGAGTGTTGAGATTTCAGCAAAAGACGAGCTTATTATGCCTGGAACAAAAGATGGTGATGGTAAAGACGAAATTAGTGTATCCCCTTCCCTGCTGACCGCAAGTTGTCGTATCAGATGGGCCAGAACCGTATCCACCAGTGCCAAGAAAGTTGTCTTCACGTGTCTTAACGGAAAGGTAAATTGATTTTCGCAGAAACGAAAATGTTTACTGTAGACGTAGCTATTAAAACGAGATACTATATGAAAGCTCATTATAGCCATTGTTACGAGTCTAGGCTCATAAAATAAGTAACAGAAAAGAGTAAGGGCAACAAGCTTTGTAAAATTTAACAAATAATTTATTTCCCTAAAATACCAAGTGAAAAATGAGAAAAAAAACTTACAGTTTTACGAATCAAATCCAAAAATAATCCAAGAATTGAAAATAAAAGTCCTAGTAATAAAAAGTCCCGAATGAAACTGAGTTCGAGTCCCGATGAAATCCAAATGGAAGTCGATGACGTATGTTGTAGTCAGCAAAGTGGTGTTGTGTCAACAGTTTCTTGTTGAATCACAGAAAATATTATTCCAGTTTTGAATTCCTTATAAATTCCAGTCAATGTCTTTGTCCAAGAATTCTGTAGGAGCATTTATGTATTTCCAGGGAAAAGAATCACTTGAAATTCAATAAAATAAAATTTTTCAACTCAAACTTGTACACAACATAACTTAACATGTCAATTGTTTGGAGCCTGACTGCCAATCTTCTATAAAGACAACAGTTATACACTAATTTAAGACGCAAAACAGATTCCCGGATGAGGGTCAATCTTCTAGAAAAATTAGAAGTTTGTAATAATAACACATGTTTCATATCACGTCCTCCAGGTATGGCCTTGACTTAACTTAATGATTCTTACTCTGAGAAAGAATTTTTAAAAAAAAATTTAAAAAGCTGTTTACCAAAACTGTCACTGGCTCTGAATCAAGGTCAGAAACTAGATACAGTGTTTCTATTATTAAGTGTTTATCAATGAACTAAAAAACAGTCAGGTCAAAGAGAACTAAACTCAATTCTGGACAATATCAAATCCAGTAAACAAAGTTACATTACAATAGCATGTAATAGAATAATAAAAAAAAAAAAATAAAACTAACAAACAAATAATTAAATTAAATATACATAACGCTTCCCCCCATAAAAGAAAAAGAAACAATTATATAATAAAGCTTTCTTTTTAACATAGATTAATTGTACATGAGGTTTATAAAAACAAATTAACATAAGAAGAAATCTTATGAATGATACAATGTGTACATCTAATAATATATTTCTATACACGGGAAAATGCATCTGCTATTAAATTGTCTTTTCCCTTGATGTGCCTGATGTCAATATTATATTCTTGTAACAACAAACTCTACCTTAATAATCTCTGATTCTTATTTTTCATCTTGTCAATGAAAATAAGGGGGTTGTGACCACTAAACACAATAATCGGAGAAGGAGCTGAACTAATGTAAACTTCAAAATGTTGTAATGCAAATATCAAAGCCAAACATTCCTTCTCGATTGCTGAATAATTTCTTTGGTGCCTATTTAATTTCTTAGAAAAATAGCACACTGGATGATCAACACCATTTTTATCTTCTTGAATCAATATTGCTCCAACCCCAGCATCACTTGCATCAACAGACAGTTTAAATGATTGACTGAAATTTGGAGCTGTAAGAACTGGTGCACTCTTAAGTATGTCCTTTAACTTATCCAAAGCCTCCTGACCATTTTAAGTCCAATAAAACTTGGTTTTCTTGCTCAATAAATTTGTCAGGAGTTCAGCAATTACGGAAAAATTGGAACAAAATTTCCGATAGTATCCAGCCATACCTAAAAATCGCATCAGTTGCTTTTTACTGACAGGCACAGGGAAATCAGAGATAGCCTTGACCTTAGCATCTATAGGTTTAACTTGTCCATGTCCCACGATATGTCCTAGAAATGTTACACAAGCATGGCAGAACTCACTTTTGTATAAATTAATTGTCAAACTTGCATCAATGAGTCTGTCAAAGAATTTCCGAATTGTTTCTAAATGTTCTTTCCAGATGTCGTTGTAGATGATGACATCATCGATGTAAGCATCACAATTATCTAGACCAGAGGTAATCATGTTCATTAAACGTTGAAAAGTACTTTGCGAACCCTTCATCCCAAACGGCATCACTTTTTATTGATAAAGTCCATCTAGAGTTACGAATGCCGAAATTTTCTTTGCCCTTTCTGTCAGTAGAAGTTGCCAAAATCCTTTCAGAAGGTCAAATTTGGTGACATACTTTGCTTTTCCAATTTTATCAATACAGTCATCGATTCTTGGTAATGGAAATGAATCTGTTTTAGTCACACTGTTCACTTTTCTATAATCCGTGCACATGCGGAAGTAGTAAAGGATAACCAGGGTTCTACCCCACCCTGCTTCTCCTTTACTACTACCCCCCCTCCACTACTACACCCACCCCTCTACTACCCCCCCCTCTGCCCTGTTAAAACTTCAACTACATTACCTAATAAGGTATATGTAGCCGCTTGTTTACCTATGAAGCCAGGTACACAGGTAACTCACTCAAGCATGACTATTGCATGAGTCATACAGAGATCGTGTGATTATGTGGAATTTGCCAGAATGTAATGCGCATGCGTAGAATGTTCTCGAACTAGACTGAATGCAGTATATAAAAGGCAAGACGCGATTTATAAATCAGTCTGCAGGAGTTTGACCAGTACGAAAGATCACGCGGAAATTATTACACCGGTGATATTTTTAACGTTTGGAATAGTGGAGCTTAATCATTGTGGCGGATATTCACAAAGCGAGAAAGGTAAGTGATATTATCTATACCTCATTACCAATGATTAATGTTTCTACTGTTGAAATTAGAAATATTTCATTATCACGATTGTAGAGACTAAACTTTACTTTACCACTCACACAACGACGGGACTCAAACAAATCTTTTATTTGGGGTTTGTTAAGAGGATATTTTTTATCGATAAAATATATTTTTGATCTATCAAGATCAATTGTAAGTTTCGTATATTTTTGTTGGCTGATCGGATTGTGAAGGTTTTTAAATTCCTCTAACAACTTCTGACTCAATTGTTCTAGGTAATTGAAATACTCGCTGTTATCATATCTGATGAGTGAAAGTTTTAGCTTGTCACGGTTACCACTAAAACATATACCTGATATTTCATTATTAATTTCAACTGTCAATTGTTTACTGTCAATCATTAGATATTTGATCTTGCTATTGTAGCTATTTGTCACTGTCAAATTTTCAAACATTATTTCTTAAGTTTAGATAAAATTTTAGTCGGAAAAGATAATATCGAGTATAGATCTATCATCATGACAATACCCAAGTGCAAATGTATCTACCCCATTTTCACAATAACGTTTGTCATCAAAATTACACAATCCACGTTTGATAATGACATCTGTTTCAAGCTTATGATGATTTGTCCGAATAGCCATTGATCTTATAAAACTAACACCGCCGCGAGCGCCATCAGCGCCGAGTGCGTATTTGTAATCATCAAATTTCATAAACTGTTTAACAAAATCGCGAGGCAGACCTTTTGCTTTTTTCGTTATTTTATTATTGTCTAACAATACGGCGTACATTTTACTGCGCAATCCGATAAAGTATTTGATGATGCTCGAGTTCATTTCATCTTTGAACTTACCAATAACCTTTTTATTTGTATCGTCATGAAATTTACTGTCACGTGGGTAATCGGAAAGATCAAACAGATGTCGATTATCATACATGTCCTGATAGACGTCCTCACATTCGATTTCATATACTAGCGAATCAGTATCAGTAAACAACAGTCTACTAGCCGGCCACTGATTTTTAACAAAATTATAATGAAAATCGTACATGAGCCACTTTGATAAATCTAACACTGAAGCTCCAACATAAATCGGCTTGTTTAGTTTTAGATTTGTTTTTCTTCTTTGTATCGCAACAAGATTCTCATTAAAAATTTTCATGCTCACAAAATCATCGTCTGACACAAGTTTGTTTCTGCGATTGACATCATTAACTAGCTCGATATTTACGCGTTTCCTAATAGTTTCCATCGTCTTACCAAAAACGGAATTGTTCATGAGCTTAAAGAAGTTTTTTTCAAAATCAGTTTTTGCTACAGCTCTTCTTGAAGTGTTTGAGTTAATATAACCTTTCATCCAAGGTGATTGTTTAAATTTTAGTACACGATGAACTTTTCTCAGCACAAGGCCGGCATCGACTGCTTGTTTTAAAACTTTGTAATGCAAAACATAATTTTTCTTATCGAGTAAATTTGGTACTAGCTTTTTGACCATAGAATGTTGTCTTGGTAATGCTGACTCTTGTTGTTTTGCAGATAATAAACTATAATCTATGACCATTGATTCTGCGCAGAAAGGATAATCGTTATGCAATTTGTGTAGCGAAGTTGGATAATCGAGATCAACTTCAACGAAATATGAAACATCTTCAGGTATCTTTTTTTCTGTCTCTGATAGAAATCGATCAGCCGTGATCCAATGAAATCCACCAAAAGGCATTGGTTCTGCCATCGAATACCCGTACAAGTTATTACAATCTAGATAAACTATATACTTCGAAGGAAGCTTAGGATTATACTCTTTTAAGTATTTGTTGTTTGCTTCAGCATATTTCTTCGTTATCACGCTAATACCGCCTCTGATACCTTTTTCGATAAAATTGAACATATCAACGTCAGTCAGTAATTCTAACCTTACCTTGCTAAACTTTAGCAGAGCGTCCCAAGACAACCCCGGGGCAGAATAATACCAGCAAGGATCTAGTCCATAATTATTATAACTTACTTCTCGAAAGCTTTCAAAAACATCTGCTAATAATAACACGTCAGTTTTCAAGTATAAATCATGATAATCACCAAACGTCTCACAATCAAATTCTTTCCAGATATTTTGTGCGTACTTGTAATCGTCATCGGTTATATTTTCATTTTTAAGTTGCGAATAAAATTTGTCTTTGTTAGGTAAAGATGTTTCATCAAATTTACTCCAGTCGTCGAGATATTCGTATGGAAATACTCCTTTTTTGGTCAGTAGATTAAATTTATCTCCAAAACAGTCTCGTAGGTTATCAAACTTACTACAACCTTTGACAAGCTCATCTAATGATGCTGCCATAAACTGCAGGCTGTCAATAAAACGCAATTTACCTAGCGTAACTGACATATACTTTTCAAAATTATTTGGTATGCACTTGATTACGTTATCGAGTTTTAAACGAGATTTTACGTCAGAATCACCAAAAGCTTCTACGATAATGTGACTATCATATCCTCGAAAGTTGTGAAGAATAACTGGAATAAAATCTGGAGCATGAAATTTTAAATTACATTGATCATGAGCCGCTCCACGGTACTGTCCGGTCAAATGACAATGGTCATGTACGACGTTGTCAGAGTCAAAAGCTTTTTCACAAATATAACAAATTTCTGCTTGCTCGTGATCAGATTCTTGCTTAGGTGTTAATTTAATCATTGGAGTTACTCTTTTCAAACGAGCAAATATATTATCAACTTCGCTGATCAACTGCTTGAGAAGCCAGACAGCTGGATTTTTACCACGATATAATTTGATTGGTTTAGATAACCTCGAATCAGTACAACAAACTACCTTGTACGCTACTCCGCACGGAACATGATTTTGAGTTTTTCTTGTACTCGATTGGTTAGGATTATTTTCTGCGCCAAGTACAGGCTGAAGTAAGCATTCGAAATCAGCGTATATGACGAAAGGAATTTTTAGTTTGTGATTATGATGGACAAACTGTAACACACTATCTTTTTTAGATGGCATTGTTATTCTTTGTACATCACTACAGTACTGCAAATGCTTTTGTAATATTTCACTGTTAGTACAACCGTGCAAGCAGCGATAACAAAAGAATTTTTTGTTCTTATCCTTATTATACTGTTTACCAACTAGTCCGTTGAAGTTTTTAATCCAAACATAATGATTTTTATAAAACAGTAAATTTATAGTCGATTGTGAAGCTTTTTCTGAAATATATCTCGGATATACGTTTTCATTTTCATCTAGTCCGAAAACGTTGATCGAAATATTATTTTGCTTTTCAAACTTTGGTATTTGATTTTCTGACACTGGAAAGTCAATATCTTTAAAATTTAATCTTGACACGTGACTAATATACTTTTCAACGCGATCAGCGTGTTTTTCTGCTGGAAATAGCGCGGAAAGAACAGCCCATTGGAAACATTTGTTATCGACGTTTTTTATGTTTATACAGCATCTTTTATTTTTTATTTTTGGTGGTAGGTCAATATATGAACTACCGCGTAATACGTTATATTTTATTGTGTGAAATAAAATTTCCTTGATCATTTCAAACTTCCAACCCGAACCCGATTCGGTATATTCTTCTATCTTTTTCCAAATTTCTTGGTGTATTTCATTAGCCAGTGACAAAAGATCGGTCCCGAGCAAAACACGTCTGGATTTTGCATTAATATAAGGGTCTGCGATTTCCTTGTCAGTCGATTTCTCTGTCACGAGTAGTTTTGAAAATATAACATGATATTGCACTAATATTCTTAGACCCTTATGTTTTTTAAGTTCATGTTTTACAGTTGGCTCTAGCAGGTGGTAAAGATTTGTTGCAGTAAAATTTACTAAAACATTTTGATTATCAAATTTATAACTATTGTCGAATCCTGTAAAGGCAGTCGCTATTTTTTCAGGTTCTCCAATAAGGCTCTTCTTGGCTGTATCACGCAATTTCAGCATTGATATACTACAGTGTAATATCTAATTGATTGTTCGATTGATGACGCGCATGCGCCAGGTTTGAAAAAAACAATTAGAGATAACAAAAATCCTTATAATATAATGACAGCAAATCTGACAAGCGCACGTGAGCAAGATGTATATCGCGTTCACCCAAAGTATAACCTATACGCTGGAAATGTATTAGGTTCGGTCATTAACATCAAAACTGTAATATCTGTTGGCAGAGTAACGTCAGCGGGTTATAAGATTAGCGTAAAGGGAGATAATGCTGAGAGAACGGAAATGCTTAGAAAAGATTTTATTTACACGTTGTTCTACGATAACATTCCAGAAGGACAGCGTGTATATCATGTGAACGGTGCAGTCACTGATGATAACATTGAAAACTTATCTTTACAAAACGAGTTTCAGCCGCACCCGGTCTTTGATTTATACGAGGCTAACGATCGCGGTATTATAAGAAATAGAAAAACTAAAAATATTGTTGGTGTTATGAATAATATGGGGTATCTCGTAGTAAGTATCAGAGGAACACTAACAGATCGAGTTCATTATCAATCTCATCGTTTTGTTTACGAGACGTTTAACGGACCTATACCCGATGGTCTTGTGATTAATCACATCAATAACGTAAAAACTGATAATCGAATAGAAAATTTGGAAATAGTTACCCAGCAGGAAAATGTGAGAAAAGGACGAGGTGGTGGTATTAATTTTAGATATCCAGCAAAACCTGTTGTTTCGTTGAATCTCAAAACAGATGAGGAGATCAAATTTAAATCGATTTCAGCTGCGGCTAAACACTATAAGATAAATCCTGGGGTAGTAAAATTTGTTGCTGATAGGGTAACAGGATCAGCTTTTTCAAGTGAATACGATGTCAGGATTGTTTTTAGATATGATGATTAATGATATTTCGTAATTCTGTCTTAGTAAGACAGCTATGTGCAAATACCATAATATCATCTTTATCAAATTTCAGCGTCATTATTGCACTATCATTAAGTTTATTTTTTTCTGCTGCTGTTAGTAATATTTTATGAGAATCACCTTGCGTAACAATAACGTCAACGGAATATACACTATAACCCGACAGACATTTTCTTACCGCTTCGGCTAGTTCGTTATAGTTTAATACATTAACTTTTTGATGATATTTTACCTCATCAGTCATATCTTATAACAATAAATTAGATAAAAGTATATTATAATATGAACTTGATGAAACTACTTGCTGAAATATATGCGGAAGATACAATCGCAGACAATATTAAAGTCGCTGGCGATAAAGTCGCAGACAATGTTAAAATCGCTGGCGATAAAGTCGCAGGAGATTTCATCTCTAGCGATATAATAGACAAATCTTCTAGCTATAGCGAAGATGATATTTTATACAACAATGAATCTGACGATGATAATGAAATAGTCACCGTCGTTGACAGAACAAATTACAGCAGACCAACAACTGGACGATATAATGTTAAGTATCATATTGCCAAAAAAATAATAAAATTTAATTTTACTGTTGCCGAACAACAGATATTTTGGCAGCTTATCAGGCCGTTTTTAAATCTAAAAATAACTGGCCAGCAAAGGAGCATAAAATACGATTTTATTTTCGCTAAGATATTTAATTTAATGCCAGTTGATGATGAAAGAAAATTGCATTTAATTTCATTATGTAAACCAATAAAATGTAAATCTGTGCTTGTGAAATACGAACAAATTTATAATAACGTTATTGAATTGACTTAGTTGGTACCCAGCTATTAAATTTATCACTATACCAACGCCACTTAACTAAACTTTTATCACCTTTTCTCCTAATCACTTTTTCGATAACGAAAACATCTTGCTCAGTTTTCTGAAGTTCTTGTTCATAAAAACTACCAATGATCGGTTCCCCTGCCAGATCTTTTAGCGCATATGTTACAGGTATTGTTAAAAGTACTTTATCAACTACAAACACTTCTTCAGTCCAGTTTGGAGTAAATCCTTTTTCAAATATTTTTTTCGTCAAAGAAATCCGAACCCGATCACCGACTTTAAATTTATGTCTGCGATACATGTTTTCATTTGCAAGAATCGGATTTTTGATTGCGTCGTTTGGCGATAGTTTAGTGGCTCGATGTTTCGTGTTATTGTACTTGTCAACAATGTTTTGTAAATTGTCAATATATTTATTAGTATTTTTAGCTGTCAAATATTTATGTATTTTTTCGTTTAGAGTGCGATTAAATCTTTCGACGACAACACTTTTACCCTCATTTCCTGTAACATATTTTTTAATGTTATTTTGTTCTAGAAACTGCTCAAACTTTTTATTAAAAAATTCTGCTCCGTGATCAGTCCAGATTTTATTTGGTTTTCTTTCTGTACTTGTTATTATTTGTTTTAACGCATCAGTTATCGACGTTCCTGTCTTATCCGAAACAGGTACACTAAACGCGTATTTACTAAAAATATCTATGACATTAAACAAGTATTTCTTTTGAGCGCCATCAGCTCCAACGTTAAATTCT
>JAECUM010028354.1:0-44266 GCA_016617855.1 Megalonaias nervosa | reverse complement strand
AAAATCCTGCGGGCACCCATGGACACAATTACCTTTATTGGACATCACGTGCCAATTTGAGTATGTCTCGTGGCGGGAGATACGATTGCCGTCGTCATGTGAAATGAATAAAAGAATTTCCAAGAATAATGTCAGGAGATAGCAACAAGCCAATGAGTTGCATAGTGTTTGGGACTAAAGTTTGTGCAACTGTACTAGTGGTAAATACAGTCTACGCGTACTTTACAAACTTTTAAGTTGAACGTGATGTTTATCGTCGCTGTGTCGAACTTTTATTTACGTTTTCCAGCTTTACAATAGCAGTTATTGATATTTTGTTACACCTTACTGAAAACTGGTCAATCTTATGGAGAAATATCAACTGCCTTACTGAGACGGACTCGTCAGGGTTGGCAGGTCTGAATGTGGCGTGTGTTATTGGACATATGTGATACATGCTACAGTATGGAAGCCTATGCAACATATATGGATTTCATGGATATATTTTATTCTTTAATGCTCATGTTGAAAAAAAAGGAATGATAGCAATACAAGGTTAGTTTCTTTCTTTTTATTATCAAATAAGCATTTTGTTTATATATTTTATTGCAACGTGCGGGGGGGGGGGCATAAATCCAATACAAATTTATTTCATTTCTTAAGTCTTGGGACATATGACCTAGGTGGAAAAAAGTTTCTGGGACAGGAAATTTTTTTTTATTATATCATGTTCCAATATATACGGTAAATATGGTAAGCTGACCAAGGCATTCATTTTGGTGTGTTCATTCATAATTGTGCATTATTTTCACAGTTGGAGGACTTTGTCTTAGACTTTGTAGTCATACACAGAATCGTTGATACATGCTTTTTGTTTTAAAAAAAGTAGATTTTATTTTAGAACATTGCTATAATTGCTATGCCTGCACCAAGTGTTTGACAGCTTCTCCTTGCAGTATTTGTTCAACGTTGTCTGGTGGAAAAGTTTAAAAGTGCCGAGATAGACAGAACAAGTCCATATCTGACCCTGAGTTCACTCACGTTGTCAAGTTGTGCTTCATAGTGGCTGACCATACATTTACATGTGGCATCTTAACCAGTCCTTCTATTTCATATGTCAGTGACAGAAACAAGGTGGCACTGTGCAGATCAGGTATAAGCAACATGTACCTGACTAATGCATACTAGGGTACTTTCGTCCCAGTTAGTCAGAAGTCAACTGAAGTGTTATATATATCATCTTACTGGGATGCATGAACTGGTCCTTCTGTTTCACCATCAGTCAAAGAAATGAGGTGGCATTGTGTCTGTCAGGTATGGGACGTGTACCTGATTTGTGCATGCTTCCAGAAGAGGGAACATTGCCCATTGCTGATCTAGATTTAGAGGGGCCTGTGCTTTGGGGTATCTGATTTGATGAGCTCAATTGATATATGCAGACTTGAAAAATTGTGTGCGACAAGGATACACCAAACCCTGCAGAATGCAAGGAAAACTTCTATTAGCTGGCACACACTGATCTCTTGATGGAGTGGATAGAGTCCACTGTTAATATGGCACTTGATGAAATTTATCGTATTCTGTCCCTGTCAGTGTGCCTTCCACTGCTGTTTGCAAGCCAAGCCTATAAAGTCAAGGTCTGGCCATGTTGAGAGTCAGTTTGCATCATATTTGTTTTGGACCAACTAGACTATTTGAACTCTTTTGATGAAAGCCTGTTACAAAATGAGTAACAATTATAAAATCCATGATGACCACCTTGGCAGCCACAACATGGCCACCATAGTGGTCCTGTTGAAAACATCTCTATTCCTATCAAATGGATGGCTACATCAACATTGGGATTTTGCCAGTAGACTTTAATGATGTCAGAACAGTGCTAAATGAATATGGTGCCAGTCTCATCCACTGTGTCCAGCACAGCAGTTGATTTGAAAATCTTGTAATTCAGGAATTAGTTTTGCTATGTCAGTCTGGAAAATGTGACAATGAACATGCATTGGGAGTCGTCTTGTCCTCGTTTAAGCTGCATCACTCACTGGATGTGTGCTCATTGTCCTTTGGTTTGCCGCTGCAGTTAAGTAGGTTTATTGAGGATATATGAATGCAAGCAGCAAAGGATCTGCCTCTTCATCTCTGCTTACCTTATCTGCCAGTTTCACACATCATACTCTGCCAAATGGAGAGATGATTGTAGACGAGAGAAAGCCAAATCCTGTTCCACAATGGCAGTTTCATCCACAGTTAGATTTAAGGTGGCAACAGAGCCCCCAGTTTAAGAGGCAACCTAATAAATGGGACAGGATATGAGGTTTCTCCTTCCCCAGGCCTTCCATCATTCCCAAATTCTCTCAACAACCTCACATGACCTCATACTCTACCATTCCACCAACAGCCTGCCTATAGGCACCAGACTTCCTCATTGTCAGCCGGCTTGGAGCGACCAATTTGTTCTCCCCTACCATGACAAGGTTGCAACCAATCCTGAAATTACATGGTTTACACAAACTTGAAAAATCTTGAATTTGAGGAGTTGCCTTGTAAACACCCTGAATTCAGAATAAGTTGATTTGTCTTTGAATTTCTTGAAAACCTTCAATTTATCTGAGGGGATTACAAAACATTAAAGCTGAAAATAAATAAATCACTTAAATTAAGAATTTCTGTTATTTGTATATTTCCCATAAGAAATTGAGTGAGTGAATAAATAAAATGGGATAAGATTGGGTGGATCAAATGGATGGATCAAATCTTTAGAAGCACTTGTACAAACCTCAAATATAGTTCCAAGTTGAGAAGTCTCAATATATACTTCACATAATGTTCTTTATTTACTCACCTGCCACACTTGCACCAAACAATATGTTGGTGAGTCTAAAAGGGATTTTCAACTGAAAATTAAAAAAAAGCACCTTAAATATATCTGCAAGAAGAATACCCTGGGCTCTAAACACTTTAACCTACCTGACTACAACATAGAATGTCTTCAGTAACAGATAATAGAAATTATTCTTTGTGATCTGGATCTCTGCTAGTAGCCAGATTAGTGGAAAGATAATGAACATTCTTGGATGCACCAGTAGGGTAGGGACCAACATTTCCAATTAAATGAGGCCGAAGGCATTTTGTTTTTAAAATCTGGAGAAAGTTCAGTTTTTGGTAAGAAAAAATAACCTTTGAAAAAGCTTTAAGAATTCCTTGAAAACATTTTGAAAAATCCTTGTAAAACATCTCCATGAACCATGGAGACAGCAGAATTTAATTTACATTTTAGTTTCCAAGCAGACAGTGGAGAGAATTAACAGAACAAACTCTCCAGACTTTTATTCTAGGCTTTCCCAAGTGCATAAAACCAGTAGAAGGTTTCATCAGGTTACAGCTCTCAGATGTCTGTACATACACATAGCTTTGCCAATGGTTCAGAATGTGGGAAGGTACTCATATATTTCAGACAACTGTGTTAGTGATCTACCTCCTGAAAAAGGGTTACCAAATCACCCAATCTTTGCATTCTGGTCTGTGACTTTCTTCACTGGTGCTCCCAGCAGAATATCATGATACAGATCAGATACATTCCTGGTCATCTCATTGTCCTATTCTGTTCACTTCCAGGGTGGGGGGCCAGACTCTTTACACTAAGTGGTACATTCGTCCATTATTTCATTGGATTTGCATGATTTGGGGTTGCACAGAGAGAGATCTGTTTGTGATGAGGTGGATAATTGACACTTTTCAGTCACTTGGGATGGTTTCTGGGGCTGCACCTTCATTCCAGCTGTTAGGTAGTGAGAATAAACCAGAAAATAAAAGGCCAGACACTCATAATCGTTCTGATAGCACCTTTCAGATGGGACAGTTCTTGGGTGAATGCTCTGATTGATTAAGCAGCGACAATCCTGGTGATGCTCAGTCAGCACAGACAACCCTGATCACAGGTTTTCTATTCCTTTCCAGACAGAAGCCATCTTTATGACTAGCTCTTTTTGGGAGAGCCTAGCGCCTAATGGAGAAAATAATTAAGCCCTTAGATCAAACAGAGGATTGCATGAAGTAAAAGCCCCACCACTTTGAAAATGAACGAGGAGTTGTGAATTTTCAGGGTCTGGTGCAAGGGCTACAACATCGTTCCTATGCAGGCCTTGATTTTTCAATGAGACAACATTGAAGCCATTGGCTTGCAAGCACAGTAAACATTCTCCAGCTTCTGTCTTTGATATCTAGCATTGCAGAAAAGGGAATTGATTTTGTATGGGTACAGCAGCTGCAACTGACACAGCCTGTAGACACAGTAAATGACAGCACAGTCTCTTCACATTCATTTCTCATGACCAGTGTTTTGAAGTGGTTAGAGTGTCCGCTTCAGATGCTGGAGGTGGCTGGTTCGAACCCTGGCTGAATCATTCTAAAGACTTATAAAAATGCTACTAGCAGTTGCCTCGCTTGGCACTCGTATTAAGAGGTTAGTGGTAGGACTGGCTGGCCTGGTCTCAGGATAATATGACTGGGTTGGACATGAAGCCACATGTCTGCAGCATGATGCCCCAGTGCTAGACAGCACTGTAAACTGCCACACTGCAGACATCTTAGTGATAGACTCAAATTGTTAAAGCTACATTAAAAATCCAAAACATGTTACATGAACTTCCTTTGTGCTCTGTTTATGTTTGGCAAGCTGTTTATCCTTTGAAGGGAATTATTGGTAGAGGTTGGATGCTCATGCATTTTCATCCTCAACTACCTGTTCTTCCAATGCTGATGCGATGTATTTGATGTAGAAAGAAAATTTAGTGTAAATCACATTAGAATAGCATTCTTACACACCTCTCTGCAGTTGCATGTACTGATGTTTAGCTCTTGAGCTTAAACAGAATAACCTCTGGTATACTGGTTGCCACCTATTGGTGGCAAGGGGAGGTAATTTAGTAGTTTCTTCCCTTCACCTATATGATATATAGTCAGGAAAGACTGAATTTGAAAGGTAGCGGAGTTTATTTCTTAACATTAATATTAATGTAGTCAGGTAAGTAATTTCAAGAAAACATAATTTACTATAAAATTTACTGCCTCCTGTGGAGTGTTAATCCTCTTTGAACTTTTGTGCAGTGTAGTGTTAATCGACCATGCAGTCTTTATTATTCATTGTGAAGCTGTCAAAACATTCTGCTGATTTCTGGTTCTTCTCAATGTCTTCAGTTTTTGCAGACTTCTTCAGTTCTGTACACCCCACTTTTTGGTTATAACTCAGAAATATCCAATGCTAAACTGCAAATCTAGATCCCAGCTTCTCTATTGGTAGGGAAGCTTCACCTGCCATAGATGTCATTTTCTTCTTAGAACTTATAACCTTACATGCCTAGAGTTGTTTTCCCACTTCAGTGGTTAAATCAGTCTCAAATTTGCTTTATTTAAAGTTCTTCTCTTCATTTTTCTGACAGCTTCATAGTGTTAAATGGCAAGTTTTGTAATACTGAAATACTCACTGTCCTGTCTTTTAAGACCCTTCTTATCTTTATACAGATACAAACATTCCTGTTCAAGGAAATGAGCAATATGAAGAAAAAATTTAAATCAAAAGATGAAACCTACCAAATGAAAATATAAATAAAACAGAACAATTCAGTGCAAGAACTTGGAAATAGCAGCAGCTTTTCCACTTTTCAGTCCCGATGTAAATCTGAAATTAAAACATTCCATCCAAGTAGGCTACAACTACCAGAAACTTGGATGTCATCACTTTTTAAAGGTAGAAATAAAAGAAATAGTTGTTTGTGCAATTTCAAACAGTCTATCTCTCCATTCAAATAGCTCATTTTGCCCAGCTTCAGCTAGCTTATATGTTTAATATTTTGAATGGATCAGACTAATAAGCAGTTAAGTGACCCAGATCACATACCCATATTGTATTGCCTTAAGGAAACTGTCAAATATTTCATTCCATTAATGGATTATTTAAACATAATTGATTGTTGCTCCATCATTATATTGCAAGAAAATTAACAATATGCAATTTTGTGAAACTTTATTGTAGAACATAAGCACAACCATATAGGGAGAGAGAATGAAACTCTTAAGTGAAGAGGTCTCAACATAAAGGGAGCAAACTCTTAAAACATATCTGTACACAGTATAGACACATTGTTTATAACTCTGACTGTGTGGTTTTTATTTTAAGATTTAATATAATAGAAGTTTACCCAAATAATTTTTTTAAGTCAAAAGTGCGGGTTTTATGGTGAAAATTGTGCTTTTTTGGCATTGGAAATCCAGACAAAGACTGAGCTTAAGTGGAGAGTACATTGTCCATTTCATTCCTAAACAAGGTTACAGCTACGCACTGTGACTCTATCTTGTTTCCTGATATTACACATTGCATCAGTTTACATTTGTTGTGTTAAATGTATTTTAGATTGTGGAGTTCTTGTGAAGTAAATGGAAGCTATTTTATTGGCAGTTGAAAATTATTTGTTTGAAAGAGTGAACAATAATATATCTTGCCTAGGAAGCATAAGCAAAACATATGGTTCACTTTTCAGATGTTTTATCCTTTCCATAGGTGTCATTGTTAATGTTTTACATTTAGCTCAGTTTCTCTGGCACTGTTGTATGTGAAGGGTACTATGTGTTCTTACCAGTGACACAGGTACATCACTATAACCTACTTTTCACATGGTTTCATTTAGACACTGTTGTATGTACAGTCATGAAACTTGATTGCTACATTCATCTTAGAGGGTTTGGTAAATTCATCTTTGAAGGCAGTATTTCCCGTAGACAAAAATAGATCACAGTTTCATATTTGTCTTGCTCTGTGATTATGTTCATTTTTTGCATTTACCTCGGAGAGAAGAAACATGCTTATGTTGGCATCTGGAAATCCTCTTTTTCTTTGCTTTGTGGTATACTTGATGCAGCTTGTCCATCTGTCCATTAAACTTGTGTTTACTTAAAATCTCATGAACCCTTTCAAATATCTTCGTGAAACCTGCATTTTGTTAGGGTTTTGATTAAAGTGTTTTATTTGCTTATATTCCTAAAAGTGTTTGATGGATTTTCTTAATACTTGGGATGAATCATTCTGAAGCTAAGCCAAATCATTCTTTGACAGGATACCTTCTCCATTTTGCCTTGATGTGAAGATCATGTTCATACAGAGTTTCCATTAAAGTGGCTCATTTACATATTAAGGTTTTGGCTAAAGGATTTCACTTGCTTATATTTTCTAAACCCCTTGATGAATTTCCCTCATACTTAAGATTAATCAACATCAAGCTGAAACAGTTCATTTTGCTACATGCTTATTCATGACCTTTTTTGGAATGATTTATGTTCCTAAAGTTTTTGTGCAAGTCTTCAGTTTTGCATTGTTCGAACTACACTTTTAATAGTACCATAGCCATTATTGTGCTGAGGTGCCATTATATGCTAATGCATGAATAAAACACCCCCCAAATCGATAACCTTTGTTGTCAAATAAATGTAACTAAATCTTCTAGTGAAAATTTATCACAAAGTTAGTGTGACAGTAAAATTAATTATTGATTGAAGGATTTGGAAATACCAAGTGTTACAATTACACATATTTGTATGGTTAGTTTTGCAAAATGTGAATATGTGCACTAATACCTGCTTAACAGCTGTTACCATGAATAAGCAAGTAAAAAGAATGGATGATGGGTTTTAGAAAATTTTACTGGCACAATATCAGTGTTTGATCAGTATTTATGAGTAAAATTAGTTTTATGGTATGACACACTTTAAAATTATATAGGATAATATACCAAGAATCTACCAAGGGATGTTTTGTTTTTTATTTATTGTTTCATTTTAACTGGATGCAATTGCAGAATGCATTCACGCATACTGTATACTACTATCGGTTGTGCAAAGCAGACTCCCACCCTCATACAACACGCATTCTCAGTTTCTGAGTGGTCACTGAAAATTTTTACAGCGTGTGCTAATTTTTCTCACCTGATTTTCAGGAAAAAATGAGCAGGGATTTGATGTTCAGGTTTTTCTGCTGTTAGCGTTACAGTTTTGAATACTTGAAATGCCATAACTAGGACAAAAATATCAAAATGTCAAAAGCAACCATTTAATAAAGTTTTAGAATGAAGCTAATGTGAGTAATTTTAACTTTTGTGGATGTGGAGAGTTGTTACAGGATCATTGTTCTCCTGTTTAAATGTTTGTGATGTCATGGTAATTTTCAACCAGCAGCCCTGATGCATGAGAATAACTAGCCATGGTGACATGTACTACTGTAGTGAATGTCAATTCTAGATGAATTGGATTGAAAATATCAAACTAAATAAAGATACAGTTAATCATAAAGTAGCTTTCTTTGATAACTATATTAGGTGGCATTGTCTGGCTCATGTCCTTGTCAACATATCATTTACAGTAAAAATTGAAACAATTTTGGTAATTTGAATGGAAATGTTTTATAATTTTATTGGATGGTAGACAATTTTTAATCAGGGTGAACATATTTAAGCCGTAGGAAGTGATATATTGTATTGATATTTCAGAAACATTTCTCGGTACTTCATTTGTACATCAATTTTAGGGATCAGTTGATGTGACAATTTTTTAAAATGACATCACTAATGAACTTAAATTTTATTTTTTCAGACTGTGCGTGTCTGGGTTGTGGCCACCAAAGAATGTAAGCTGGAGCTGAGAGAACATGAGCATGTTGTGGAATGCATTGCTTGGGCTCCAGAATTAGCACATCCTGCTATTGCAGAGGCAGCAGGGAATGATGTATGTACCTATGCCAGATACAAGATGTTGTATAACATTCTGCCCCACATGTTGGTTGGTTTGTTCAAGGTTTTGAAATAGTTAAATGAAAGAATGCATATAAATTTTTTATGCCATGCCATGTATGTGAATGGAACTTCAGGTGTTACCTGTGTCTATCTGGTCGCATTTTATCTTCTCTCCAGCTTCTTAGACTGTGGAGGGGCACTCATGTTCCAGGGGCACTCTTGTTCGAAGAGCACATTTCTAGTTGTTATCAGAGATTGATTCAAATAGGACTTGATCAGGATTTTAAATATTATATTTAACTTGTGTTGTTTTTCAACATCATTTCAAAAATTCATTTATAATCTTAAAGATTGTCCCAAATAAGACTTGTTTTACATCTATCATTCAGGATGATACATGCAAGTACATCTCTGTGTTTAACTTTCCATGTTCATGGTTTCTGCAGCCTTGTGCAGAAATGATATAATTTGATTTCATATCATTGTTATCTCTGTAAGAATCTGCAAAAAATAGAGTACATTGATATCATTTGCTTCCTTGATTATGTCCATATGAGGGAATCAAATTAAAATCATTTATAACACTATGCCATATCTGCCAACCACACTGATCAAAATCAGTTATAGGATGGATATACATTTGAGCTTATAAAACACATGAGCTGTGGAGAGCAATGAGAAAATGTCATTTTTCAGCACATTCCAAATGCTAAATAAAATTTTGGTCAGGGAGATTTCTAGATTCATGTGCATACATACATATCAGGGCTGCATCCTGATTTTTCATTTTCAGAGGTTGGCAGAAATGCTGTGCTGAACAATACAGTAAGAATCTGAATGCATAGGAGAACTAGGCAAAATGATCCCATTGATAGTTAGTATTTAAGATTCTCCATTGAATACGTTTACCTAATCATATTGTCACTATAAATTAACTTCTGCTACCTCCAGATCAGAAGGCCCTGTGTGTCTGAGTGGTCTGAAGCACTTGCCTTTACTGATAACTACCATCTCAACTCTCTCTGCTTGGGTTTGAGTCTTGGGCTTAGCCAATGTCTGTATGCAAGGAAGCTTGCCAGTGACTTCCTATTGGTTGGTTCTTACCATTATTTTACCATGATCTTCGTCCACCAGTTATACTGGTGGTCATGTATAGCGTATCATATTCTGAAAAATGGCATTAAGCCTCCAACAACAAAGAAGAACAACCTCCAGAATCAAGACCTACCGGAAAGACAAAAAAACATCTGTCTGTCAGTAAGTCCCATAGACAAAGGGAAATAACTCTTACAGATGACCTTCCCTTGCCTGATGCTAGGTAGCCACTCTTGTACAGGATATTTACCAGTTTAAGCTTATTAAGAGTGCCTCTGAAATCCAGTGGAATTTTTCATACTTTTTAGACCATCCAGCAAACTCTGCCATTTCTTATTGCCCATATGATGTCAGTCAGTAGGCCTTGCCTGACATCTTCACCACTGTATTTTGAATTTGTGCTTTTAAATGTCCGTTTATAATGCATTTCTGTATAGTTGTTGGTAATGTAAGTGAAGTCATCAAATTCAATATAATTTGTACATTTCTTGCATGCACTTGTTTTTTCTTGCTTTAATTTCAGACCTTTCAAACAATTGCAGGAAATGCAAGCACTTGAAAGCCCCAGAGTGTGTGATTTGGATTTTTAATGTAGCTTTAACAATGTTTCATTCATATCGCTATGATGTCTGCAGTGTGTCAGTTTATAGTGATGTCTAGCACTGGGGCATCATGCCACAGACATGTAACATGATGTCTCTCCCAGTCACATTATCCTGACACCAGACTGACCAGTCCTAACACTAACTTCTTGCTGATTGCCAAGTGAGGCAGCTGCCTGTACCATTTTAGTGTTTTTGGTATGACTTGGCCGGGTTTGAACCCAGGACCTGCCATGTCTGAGGTGGATGCTCTAACCACTTAGGCCACAGGAGCAATAAAAGCCCTGAAGCTAGTCATGTGACATACCTTGTGTCAACTAAATATTCATTATCACACCCATGCATTGTGTGTGCTTCATTTGCTGAAGTTGTATATTGCAGCATCTTAAAGAGGCAGTTGAAGGGTGAAGAGAAGAGGGCATGTTCTACATCATTGGAATTGATGGTGAACATTATGGGGAATGTAAAGATGCGACCTTCACCCCTGGTGAAGATTCCCAGAACTGAACTGACAGCAGCAATCACTTATAATCTTGTGTAGATTGTGACAATCAATACTGCACATGCTTTTTTGAATTGCTGATGCTATGTCTCATACAAGAAGCTGTCTTTAAGGTTGTGAAAAAGTGAATTGGATCAAATGGGCAGATTTTGCCAGTCCACTGTTAACAAGTCATGCTGAGTGGTCTGTCCATTCATTGATCTTTCAGCAGATTTGTGCACTTTGGGACTGCCCATTGATAGATCTCTTTGCCCAAAGGTGGAATTACAAACTGCTCACCTTTATCTCACTGATCCCAGACCCTGAGATATGGGTCATGGATACAGTCTCAGTCAGTTGGGATGGGTTTCAGAGTTGTGCCTACTCCATCTCTGATAGCCCCTCACAGGTGGAACAAAGGCTGAAGCTAAGCAAACAACTGTAGTTACCTACCATGGCTGATGGAAGGTAAGAGGAATCTTGGCAAAAGTTTATTCCCTTTGTCAATACAGTCTGTAGATGGGAAAGACAAGAGTTTTTGTCTTTCCTTAATTGCTGGATTCGAGAGGCAGCAGAGCTTCTTCCTAATGTTAATGTGATTGAGTATGAATTCTAGCAGAAATAAAATTTACCTTTTTAAAAGTTGGAAATTTATTTTATATTTTCCAATGCAGGTGAAGAGAGGAGGTCGCACCGGTCCATTTCTTGCATCAGGTTCAAGAGACAAAACAATCAAAATTTGGGACATTAGCACTGGACTATGCTTGTTCACCCTGGTAAGTAGACTTCTGATTTATAGGATATATGAACTCTTGGTATTTGCAAAATAGTTTTTTAAAAAATATTTCAGGATATTGATTTACCATTAGATTGTGAAATGTCAGTTTTGGTGAATCATTTGTAGCAGAATTCTGTGGTTGATGCACCAGTTTGCAGATCATGTTATTAGCAGTGGTTGTCATCAGAGGTACAGAAGAAAAGAAAAATATTCTCTGTAAATATGCTATTGGTTTCATTAATTTTAATTGTATATGGTACATTATTTTTAATTAAGGTTAAATATTAGAGCTGGGTACCATGAAAAATTTAGGACTGCATTATTTCTGAATATACCATGATACATACTATGTTATACTACAATTATATTATGGACCAACAATTTAATGATCTGGGGCAGTACCCTGACACTTTGCCATATCTTGAAAGTATGCTTTATTTCCCATTAAAAATCTCACAGAGGCTGACAAAGTATTCATTTTCTTTATTATTCAAAAACAGAACCATACTTTTGCTTCTATAGTAAGTTAGCTGTGTATGTACAGGGATGATTCTACTATAGAAATTGTTGTTATTTGGCAGCAGCGTAATTTTTATTTTCAAATATCCCAGTAGAAAGTTGGTAAATCTTGTTTGCCACAACTTTTCCCGCATTCCATTCATATCCTTTACATGTGTTACTTCATCAGAAACATAATTTTACCTTTTTCCTTACTAGAAGTTATCTTAAACATAAGTTTGGCATTGCTTGTAAGTGCATTTAATCATAGTAAGTCAGGGTCTACATTAGAACCTAATATCTTGATAAAGTTACCTCCCCAGCTGAATGGCAAAAGTTGCTGAAAATAGGATAAAGCCTGTGTAGAAAGTTCAAAAACAGTCACTTTATACTGACGTGTTTGCACATTATCTTACCAGGATATTTAATGATGATGAAATATTGAAAGTTTATAGAAATACTTGAAGTTAGTTATTTTGGTTCACCACAGTTGTATAAGAAAACCCATCTAATGGTGTCTCATTTGTTTTAAATGGAAATGGTTCTAAAATGAAATCCCCAGTGGTTAATTTGAAAATCATATTGAATAAGAATATTTGAGATATTCTCAATACTCAGCATTTAAAAATAAGAAAAGCTCTTATCTTGAATTCCTGGACATAAATTTCAGACATTGGAGGGGCAGCCCCTTACAGGGACTTGTTTTTTTTTTTTTATTCATGATGAGCATAAAGTAAAGGAGTGGAGCAAAACTGAAGGTTGAAAGATATTTTACATTTGCTAGGTATTTGTTATTGTTGTGTTTTTCAGGTTGGCCATGACAACTGGGTGAGGGGACTTTTGTTCCACCCTGGTGGTAAATTCTTGTTAAGTGCATCAGATGACAAGACGTTGAGGATCTGGGACATCAAAAACCGCCGTAACCACAAAACCTTGGAAGCACATCAACATTTTTGTACTTCCTTAGGTATGTGTCAATTTTGATGTGTATACTATTTAAATTGTGAACAAGCATATCACTGATTATAATTCAACTTTGTGACCTTAAAGTTCATGGGGAAATTGTTGCTGTTTCTTAGTGTTCCAGAACGATTCTGCATTCATTGCAAATACTATAGTTTGAAAGGGTTTATTGAATGGATATCCTACATGTCCCCCCCAACCAGCTTTTCTAAATGCACTACTGCTTTAGTATTTTTTTATTTAATTGATTATTGTTGTGTAAAACTTAATTGAAGTACAGAGAAGAAAAGCAGAACTTGATGAACTGTGATACACTATCTGAATTTTGCAGAATGGACTCTGTAGCCTTACATTTTATCCCACTCCCAACCCCTATGCAATAAGGGAGAATATAGCTATTGATATGTTTGCCTTTCAATCTGTCAATAAACAATGTTGGTTTTTATTGGGAGCATAACTAAACCATTCAGGTTATCTTTATTAAGCTTTGTACACACATTGGTCCAGTGGTACAGATGTGTCTTTTGCTGTTGGAAATTCCCCAGTATATTGTGGGGGTGAGGCTGTCCCATTTGTTATTCACAATTCTTCATTTTCAGTTTTTAATGTTTACCCATTTGTCTGTCCAGCCATTGATCCATCATTCACACTTTTGATTCAGGAGTATTTCTCCAAAACTATTTATGATCTTTTTATAAAATTCTTTGTGTGTACAGTAGAACTTCAATTAT
This sequence comes from Megalonaias nervosa, assembly GCA_016617855.1. Taxonomy (NCBI): domain Eukaryota; kingdom Metazoa; phylum Mollusca; class Bivalvia; order Unionida; family Unionidae; genus Megalonaias; species Megalonaias nervosa. Next base: position 30,365 of record JAECUM010028354.1, on the reverse strand, counting down.
CCATCGCCCTATTAACCGTCAGTCTCCTTTAACCATCAGGGCATTGTACGTCAAAATATTAAAAACAGGTAAATGTACATATGTAGATACTGTGATTTTTTGATGACCCGTTCTTTTGTATAATATTTGCAATGTACATATTCTATTATCCATCTATTCTCGTATCCGTGATGGTCTCGGTCCCGCACCCTGACGGATGATCGAAGTTCTACTGTATATATATAGATATATATATATATATATATATATATATTAGACCATTCATCCTGACATCCTTTTGCTATTCACAATTCTTCTTTTTCATTGTTTGACATCTTTATTCATTTGTCTGTTGAACAGTCCATCTATCATTAACACTAAAATTTCTGGAGTGTAACTCCAAAACCATTAAGAATAACTCTTTATATCTCAGTGCCAATATTCAACTAGTGGTCCAGATGTGCATTTTGCTATTCAGTTATTCTTTTTTAATTTTTAATGATGTCTAGTTGGTCCAAATTGAAAATAGTGCCAGTCCGATGTCCCAGTTGGCCACAACAGCAGCCCTCTTGAAATTAATGTTTACGCTACACTCCTATGTGAATTACAGACCTGCCCACCTTCATGATTTTGGCATGAATTTCACGACTCATAGTGATTCACGCATGCAATAAAATCATGAATTCCTGAATTCTCAATTCACTTAAATCATGAATAAAATAAAATTTATCCCGTTACATGCTAGTCAAAATAGCAGCAGTGGTCACCGATAGCCATAATGGTCCTGTATTGCTAGTCGTGATGTTAGTAGAACTATATCTGGTTGTTATGGTTTGACCTGTAGCAAGCATTGTAAAGTATATAATTTATATTTAGAACAGAAGTTTTACAAATACACTTGAAGAAAACCAGGAACCAACTGATTTTTTTTTTTAAATGGCACATGTACATACTCATAGCAACTGTAATTTTTTAAACAAACACAAATGAAAACAGTTTTTTCAAGTGTAGGAATTTTTCAGATATTGAAAGATTAGCATGTGTTGTAATTTGCTTGAGTTAATATTTTTCTGCGCATGTGGCGACACCACTTATCGTTACTGATTCAGCATTTCATCCTGTGGATTAATACAATTTCGTAATTATGCTGCACAACAGTTAAAATATTTTCACCTCCACGGAAAAAGATATATATTCCACAAAATTGAAATAATGATTGGAGTACACCAAAAATTGGCCTTGCATTCAGCCATCAAACATCGATGTACATTATGCTTGTCATACAGTAGTATGCCACTAATTTTAGAATTGGGAATGTGCACAGAGGTTCATATTGTTGCTTACAATTTACCTGTCATACATGTACTATATGATAATATTTTTTTATAGTACATGTATGACATATAAAATGTAAGCAACGATATGAGCCCTTGTGAGCATGTGGCAGAACAATGTGAAAAGCGCACAGCTTGCAAAAAGCACATAGATATTGGAAAAATGAAGAGCACCCAGCAGATTTCAGCTCCGAAGTACTTAAGCCACATACTCAAGTCCTGCAATTTACCAATGCTGAAGCATTGTTTGTGAGTTTTCTTGTTGAATATAACTTGCCTTTCTCAGTTAGAGATCAGCAACAGTGACAGTGAAAGAGTATTTCCTACTGTAAGAAAACATAAGACCCACTTTAGTGTCTCCATAGGTGCTGAAAATTTACAACAATTGTAGTCACCAAGATTAAACAGCAGGCAAGAAGTCTGAAGTGTTTTGAAAACAAATTTACCATAGCCCAATTGAGGAAGTTCATGTCCGCGACAGCATCATATCATGACAAATAACATGAAGTGTGTGTGTGTATCAGCAAATTTGGTTGCAAATAAATTTGTACTTGTAATCAGTGTAAATAATATGTTTTAGCTTTACTGACCAAAAAAGTGAAAGGAGCTAGTGTCATGGTATAATTTTTCACTAAGTGTGTTCAAAATTCAATAATTTTTATCCCTCTTTTCACTAATTGTGAGACTGGAGGGTTGGCAGCTCTGGAATTATCATATCAACTTGAGGTTTTCACCAGAAGAATTCTTTTAATGTCCAGAATATCCTGAATGAAAAATTGTACTGCTCAGATATCAGATATGGCCATCACAACTGCCATTTGGACAGTCTTGTTATTCATTCTCATTCTGAATGAATTGGTCATTAATGAAAAATGGTGCTTTTCATGCATCCAAATTGACTGTAGCAGGGGCCATCTTAAAAATGTTGTTACACTACTCCACCTGACTGGAATGTCATGTCAGCATGAAGATTTCACTAAAAGATATCTTATCATATTACTAAATGAAAAGAGATTTGATCTGACATCTTGAAGCCATATTGACATGGGGTTTGCACCAGGAAACTTCATATGATGTCTAGTTGGTCCACAACACAAGAGGCCATCTTGAAACTCGTTATTGTTACTCCTAGATGGATAGTCATATCAACATTGGGTTTTCACTGAAAGACTTATATTGTCTAGTTGGTCCTAAATGAAAATGGTGCTTATTTGACATCCAATATGGCTACCATAGCTGCTGTCTTGAAAATATTATTGCTGATCATAAACAGAAAGTCATATCAGCATGTGTTTTTCATGAGAAGAATTCTTACGATGTTTAGTTGGTCCTAAATGAAAATTGTGCCTATCTAACATCGAATATGGCCATTTTGGCAGCCATCTTGAAAATCTTTTTATTGCTACTTGTCCTTCACGGAATGGCTCATCAACATGAGTTTTCCCCCAGAAGACTTCTTGTGGTGTCAGGGTGGACATAAATGAAATTGATGCCAGTTTGACAGCTATTGTGACAATCTTATCACTACCCATCCTGAATAGATGGTCATATTCACATGGGATTTTCACCACAGGACTCCTAATGCCTGGTTGGTCCTAAATGCAAGTGGTGCTAATCTTGCATCCAGTATGGCCACCGCGTTGGCTAATTTCAAAATCATGTTATTGATGAGCAATATCAGAGATGGTTTCAGTGCTCCCCAGTTAAAAAGCAGAAATGTCTTCTCTTGAATTCCAGAAAATAATTTTTGATTAGATGTGCATCAGTTCCTTCAAGGGACTTTTATTTCTGTTTCCTCATCCCCAGCTCTGGTATAAAACATGGGGATATATAACTATTGTTATGTTTGTCTGCTGTAAACAGTTTCATTTTTGGGCACAGCTCTAATATCTTTCAAAACTATTTCAGTCAAACTTTTGTACCTGTTTCCTCATCCCCAGCTCTGATATGAAACTTAGTTGTGTATAACTACTGTTATGTTTCTCTGCTTGTAAACAGTTTCATATTTGAGCGCAACTCTCATATCCTTCAAAAGTATTTAAGCCAACTTGGTTCACATGTTAAGTTTTGTTGTGGTGCCTTTTAACACTTAGAATTTTCAGCATTCAGTATTTGTTTCTGTTATATGGAAACAAAGGAAAACATTACTATATTACTTGTCCTTATTTTAAACAACTTCACTTTATTTTATTAGTCTAAGCATTGATAAAATGGAGGTATATAAGAAACTAAAATTGTCCATTATATAGAAAGGAATCTTTTAGTACAGTCGTACCCACTTATATCAACATCACTTATGTTAACAAATGGCCTATTTTGTCGAAAATGCAAAGTCTTGGGGCCCATGGTCTGTTATTACTACCAGATTTTTCATACTTATGACAATGTCGAGGTAAAAGATAAATGTCTATGTTAACAGAAACCATATGACCCAAATTGAACAACTTCTGTATACTGATGATCTACGTTGACTAGCTGCCAGTTCAGACCCATCCTTTGTTCTTTTGCATATAGTTATTTGATGTTTGTTGCCAGCTTTAATGTTGCTAGTGCATTAACACATGGGTATTTGTTTGGTCCTCCAAATTTGGCCTTTCATGGCAACTTCAGTAGCGATATGCACTCTTCATCAAAGTAAGACAGCTACTATTCATCAAAAACAATGCACCCCTCAGCAATAAAAGTTAGTACCAGACTTAAGTAAAAGCAGTGGAATCTGATCGTGTGCATTTTCTGACATTATCACATAATCGGTACACTTTGCCTACAGTGTGTGCAGTTTCATATTTTTGATATTATACGTGTGAACATATCACTTTATGTGATTCTGATTGGTCCAAATAAGCCCATGAAATTATTGTGCAGTATTCTCTTTACTGATTGACTGCGATCGTGGGAAAACATTTTTAACCCCGCCTTCTGGAATTGTTTGTTTTGAATGAGCATTTTTGGCCGCCATTTTTTTATTTGACTTGCGAAAGGGAATTGGGAAAAATGGTCTCGTCCAGTCTCAGTATTGCCAATTTACCCCCACAGGGGTTTGTTATGTCATGTAAACATATCATAACATGAAAAATGGCAAAACCCCCAAGACAAGAACAATAACAACAAGTAAAACTATTGCTTAGATGATAACAAGGGTGGGGGTGGGGATGGATGGGCAGTATATCTGTAGCATGGAATCCACCCTATATACAAGCTTGGTTTAAATGTGAACTTACTGAAGTAAATAAACTCACCTTTGGTCACAGAAGAATGTAGACATAAACTGGTCTCCCCAACTGACAGAACTTTATCCAACCACAGCATATTTGCGCGGTAAATATGTAATGCAAGTCCGACTCAAAAAGAGATTTGTTTACGTCTTCTGTACAATCCAATGTTCCAGATCAAATACTGCAAATATCCGGTCACAAATACATTGCAGTAAATATGTGTATTTCCGCATCCAGTAATCTTCTTCTCACAAAAATATCGCAACAATGTAACGTTTAGTTACGATGTGGAAAATTTCAATGTAAACACTGTCACTGTGTTGTGTAGGCCAACTCAACTGGTACTGTGCACCGTATCAAACAATGTGACATCACACACAGTGGACATTTTGTGTTAACAAATGTTTTGTCTTTTGTAAAATGTTCTGTTTATTTGGAGGGACGCTTATTCTTTGATTTATAGTTATCAAAAATGTATAATATACTTTTACTATTTCAACTTTGTTTGGGACTATTTTTTACACACAAGAAATAAAAGGTGCAGTGTCTGTCAGAATGAACGAAATTATTCGTTCTTCTTTCTGTCTAAATAATTTCCCCTGAAATAAAACTATGTGATAAAAAGAATCACGAATGGTTAATGATTTAATATTAAATTTATGAAACTTGTTAAATAATATCCAGCTTTTGCTTGCCAAGGCTCGCAAAAGCTGGACATTATTCAACTCATTTCATACATTCAGTATTAAATCATTACCCATTTGAGATCCTCTGTTTATCACTGAGTCACAAATTTTCGTATTTTGTTGATGAAACATCAAACTCCTGTGTTGAAACACATTTATTATGCAGTGTTGTTTCCTATTTTTTATAGCCAAAAAAGTCATTTCAGGTTTTTGATGGCTACCAATGGTGGCATAAAACACAACATTTACAGTCTCTTGAAACTAAATATCTGGCCGTAAAGGAAATTAAACATGTAAAATCTAGCGAAAAAATTTGTGAAATTTTTCACTGGTTGATGGGTTTTCATCTCCCTATAAATAGCATCATCCCCATGGTAGCCTCAGCAATAAGATACATTTGTTTCACGCAGACCAAAATCTAGGCCAGTTTAAGTACATGTGGCATGTAAACATTTACTAACCAGCCACTTGTTACAGGTGACAATGAATACATATAGTGAATTGTTTAGTGACATGTTTTTGACCATGGGATATTTATCAAATGAGACTGCCATTTGTTTTAATATATATACTACATATGTTTTTAATTATGTGTTTTCATTAGGGATGTGACCAATACATGAAAAGACATAACATACACTTGAATTCATGGACTTTTCGTACACATATAGAGTACTTAATGCATTATGGATTGTATCACACAAGGTAACACAACTGTAAAGTCGGCTATATACAAGTGTATTTCAAACTTGTTTTGTCTTCATTTAATCAAAAGTTCCATTGTTTATTTTCTCTTCATGTAAATCCTACTCACTGATGACAGGTCCTCACTTACAGAAAAATTTCACAGTTTTTTTCTCTCCCTCTCTCTCTCTCTCTCTCTCTCTCTCTCTCCCAAAACACTTGTGTCAACAATATTACTTTGGGCCCAAGGATGTTGAGATAAACGGGTAGTACTGTATATTTTTATATGCCCATCCAATCCAAAGTCAGGTGTATTACAGTATGTTATGGCATTGTCTATCCCGCTGTCCATTAATGTGTGCTTATCCAGGTCAGCTTTGTTAAGGTAAAGAGATTTTCATGAACCTTCACCCATTTATATATCATGAATAGATCCTATGAGTGCATCCATAGTCCAACACCAACCTCAAGGCCAAGGCCACAGCAATGGTAAATGGAATATGTGACTTCTATTCTTGTCTAGAGTATGGAAACATATTTTAATGATACTTTAGCTAACTACATGTCATGTATGGATGCTGTTTTGCACACCATAGTCATACTTCCTGCCTCGAGATGAATGTTACAACAAGTGAAAATATGACTTCAACTTTATCCTTGTCTGGTGTATAGCTTTTGAACCAATGATGATATTTCAGTGAAACTTTTACCAGGTATATATCATGACTAAACAGTGTCACATTCTGTTGTTATGACTCTATGGTCATAAATTGTGTCATAGAAAGAAGCAAAACCAACTAGTTTTGTAAAACTTAACAAATAATTTGATTATCAAAGTTATAAACGAAATTGAGAGAGGAACTTTTCATGAAGAGAATCCAAAATAATCCTGAAAAAAGTCTATTAAAGTCCCAAAAAATGTAAAGTTCCATATAAAATTCAGAATTGGAAATGTACTGGTCCAACAAGAATTGTGACATTTTCAAAATGGCATTGCCCAGAACCCCTTTGAATAATTCACAATAGTTCCAAAATAATAATATAGTCCAATGAGCACTGTCCGTTTCCATTGAATAATCCAAACAAATGTTTTTCCTTTCAAATAAAATCTAAATACAACATAAATTACATTTGCAGACTTGATGTCACAACAGGAACACAAGAAATAAGAATGAGACCAAAATAGGAATCTGATTGCTCAGTTCTCTACTTATATACACATTCAAGAGTCTATTATGACTGTATGTTGAAATATACCCCATATGATACATCTTACTATTCAGTCTAATATTTCAAAATACCTATTCATGTGACCAAACCCATCCAATGGAAATTAACTTAATTCTTTTGAGATATCACCTGACCAACTTGTACAGTGGGAGAAATGCCAAATCACGTAAACATATTTACTTATAATTCTATTATTAGTAACTCTTAAGATGTATGTAAGGATTTATTTATATATCCTATGCAATTTTACGTTCTTTAATGTCTTAAAATAAAACCTATGCATGTATGAAATCCAGCTTTAGATAATCACTACAATTTGCAGCCATGAATAAAAATTAATAAAATTATACATAAAATCATGTACCAGGAGTTAGAAAACAATACAGATACATAACACTATAGCTATTTCCAATAACATTTCCCAACCTACGGCATGTGTGCCACAAGGTGGCACATCAAGAGATTTTGTGTGGCATGCGAGGGGCAGCCAAAAATCTCAATTTTAACAGTGTTACTCTTACTGATGGCACGCGCTTGTTGATTTTGTAATTAATCCAGAAAAAAAGTGGTACACTTTGTAAAATTTGTTGCTGACCTCTGCTATAGCCATTTCCCATCTTGGAGTCTTGGTAAGGGAAATTATAAATCAGTGACTTCTATTAATGTATATTTATAAATTTTGAATTATTTAACCAGCTATGTATCTTGACTTGATGGTGTTTTGTTGATTCATACTTATCTCTACCCTCAAGGTTAAGGTCACAACATGGGATAATGCATTGCCCCTTGGCCAGGCTGTCACTTTGTAACCCTTACAGATATTTTGAGGAAACTTGACCCCACCTTATCATACAGTAGTCGAGTCATTAAGTCATTGCTTTGTTTCTATATCCATAGTGTCACTTTCTCACCAGTACAGATATTTTGATGAAATTTTACTGATGTCCTAACTTTATTATGCAGGAGTCTAGCTTCTAACTCAAAGGTCGAGGTTGTTGGTAAGGAAAAGGCCATTGGCAGATCATGTTCAGTTTGTGTTTTTCTTGTTTTATGGTATTAGCGTGGGAGGGGACTCTAATGTAATTTCTCTTTAATTTTCAGACATGCATAAAACTTCTCCTTATGTGATATCAGGAAGTGTAGATCAAACAGTCAAAGTATGGGAATGTCGTTAAGGAAGACTCCATGCTACCACCATTGTAAAAGTGAGTGAGAAGTTGCTACACAGAAGAAGAGACTGTAATCTGGAGAATATAATTATCTTTGTTGCTTTTACAGTGAGACTGACAACAGCTCAATGCTGTTGATCAATGTACAATTACTTGCCAGTTCCAAGAGGCATCATGTTTTATCATGTTTCCCATTTGAGTCAGCTTTTGTTGTGGCTTTAGTGCGAATGTCTATAGCACATTTTTTGGTCACATTATAAAGCTCTGATCATAGACAGTCACCTTACAATTTTAAGCAAACAAAACAAAAGTTACTAATTTCAGTAGCCATGCCTTCTTCAAGCTAGCTCTTCTCGTGACTCAGAGTTACCTCATAAGAACAGATGAAAGCATAATGGCAGTTGTGCCATTGAGCAGTACATGGCTCTCCAGGAAAAAAGCTTGCATTTCTTCATTACCTGTAGTTATTAGACGAGGAAACTATCCCAAAACTTGCATCTTCTGTGCTATCTTTCCAAAGGTGAATTGTAATGTATTAGCTGCTCAGATGCCAAAGTTGCACTCAGAAGTAGAAGGCAGTGTAATCTTTAAGATAAGTGTAGGGTCAGTTATCTCTTAAGTAATTGTTCCTTACAGGTTCAGTCAGTACAGCTTTTGCCTTGTTTGATATTACTCCTGAGAGGCACAAGTAAACTCTCTGGGGGCTAGAAGGATCACTGAAACAGCATTGTAGATTTATTTCTTGGATGTCACTACACATGATAGTAAGTCTGTTATGGCAAGATTTATTGCCAGTTTTCTGTACAAGCAACTGAATGAATTCATGTTCAAATTCAAAAGATTAAATCATTTTACCAAGAATAAGCTACTATTTGAAGAATTTTACTGAACCAGACCATAATTTCAGAGTACCCATTTTTCAGAAGGGTATGCTGTTCATTCTGTATAAATATTTTAAAAGTGGACTTGATTCACTCTCCTAAATGCCTCATCATACACAGTTTTTATGCTGTTCTGCAGATGAGCCTAAGAAATAACCAATACCTTACCTTTCTGAAGGCCTGATGTATCAGGTAGTAATTGATACAGTACTCACCTTTTGTCCTTCACTTTAAGCAACTTGTGAAACTTTAATTTGTAAAATTTTTCCTGAATACAAGTTTTCCAATTTTAAAAGATATATTCTACATGTAGATAAAGATGATCTGAAGCCTTGTAGCAACTTTTGTGGTTATTCTGTATGTATAATGTTGTATTTATTGCAAATATCTTTGCATCATCACATGGTTATCATCACTGTCTTTCAAGTTTCACAAAGTTATCTTCAGCTACATCATACATGTAAATGTTGATTTTTAATAAACTTTCTGATCTGTATTATTTTGATTCCTGATATGATTCTTTTTTTCAATTTCAGTAAATTATATATAATATAAAAGAGCACAAAATATTATAGGGGAGGAGTTTTACAGCATACAGTTTGTAACTGATCAGGTTGAAAACTATTGATTACAATAAAAATGACCTTCTAGAAGTTCATATACCTAGACCAGGAATCTACTGATCTCTGATTTATTTTCTCGTTTTATAAGAACAAAAATTTTACACTTCTGTAATTGCTTTGCAGAAGTAAGTAGTGACAGTATTTGAAATTTGACGACATATTAGTATATAAAAAACTGAGTATACTAATTTTTTGATTTTAAATGAAGTTCATCATTAATATTTGTTCTATTTTGATTTTACATGATGCCAAGATGTTTTTGAAAAGGGGATGGGGTGGGGTGGCATTCATAGTCCTGCTGCTGGATAAAGTATGATAAAGTCAGTTTGATGATGTATATTTGTGATTGGAGGACTGAGTAGGCTGGTAAACTATTTAAAGAACAGGATATGTAATACATGTGCAATTTTGTGTGATATGATGACTTGGTTTGCAATTTTAGTATTTATAAATCCATTTTCATTTATGTTTGTGCCAAATTATACCATTTATCTAGTTGATGAAAGATAATTGTTAGAACCTATGGTTCTCATTGCTGACTTATAAATAATTGACACAATAGATTTTTCATTTAATGAACTTGTGAGCCGGCAATAAATTCAAAATTTTAAGCTGATTTCAAGCATCATTTGCATTTTTCATTTGCACATTGTGCCAGCTACCTCAGATGTTGGATGTTTGACTATAAATCTGTCAAGTAGATAATGACATTATAAATTTGTTTTTAAAATTTTCAAAACCGGTCAGTTTTGTGAAATGACTTCCTGATTGGTCCAAGTCTGTGCTTTTTTTATTAGATCCTAAATGTTTTGTATTTATTTACTACGGCATTTAAAAATTTTTGCTTTCTTATACTGTCAGTTTCAGAACAGGTATAAGCATCACTCATTTATCTCCTTTCTACAGATCACTGATTCAGATTCACTTTAGTCATGTTTATCCTGCAGGGAATTTAAGGTCTTTGTGCAGTCATGCTTTTTTTTTGTCAAAAGAATGGGCATTTTGCAATCTCTTTGAGTCTTGTGGCTCAATATTTATTTCCACACTTATATTTTTATGATTGTTTGGAATGTTTAAAAAGAAAGACCATGGAAATATAAATATTAGTATACTTAAAATATTCTTGCCTAAGTTAGTCATGAAGTCTTTACAGAAAAGTAGATATAAAACATAGTTCTTTTTTCTAGGACCATGATAGAATGTCTGCAACATAGATATGTACAAGTAAGTTTCAGTTTCCAAGGAATTACTAGTGCTAATTCAATAAAGAAATATTTGACAAAAATATTTACATGTAGCTATTTCATGAAACTGTAAATGGCTGTTTCACAAAATTTCTATAGTTTTCCTTTTCATTCAGTCATAATTTTTATGATCTTTAATATTTAATATTAAATATATGACATACCAAATATGAATGCCTGGCAATCTGATTTTTCCAGTTGCAGCCATATATTGCATTTAATGGTTTTGTCACATGGATGTACAAGTATCTTTATGCTGAAATTCACAATATTAATGGATTGAGAGCCTATGCAAATGTAGTGGGAAATTGTGAATGCAGAAGTGGCCAAGTTGTCAGTCACATAAGCTTCGTACCAAAAAAGAAAAAAAAAAAAACCTCCAAAAATGAAGGGGAAAAAAATCAGCCATTTATTGTAGATATGCTGGTGTTTTAATCTCTGCCGTCTCCAAGTTGGACATACAAATTGGCATGTTTTATCTTTTTTTTTTTTTTGTTCTTAATGTATCTGTATTGCATTTGTGTATGTGTGTGTGTAAATATTCTATTTAGTATATAAAATATATGCCCAGTATTGGTTGAATTGTTGAGATATTGTTTTTGTAAATATATAAATCTTGTTTTCTAAATATTAAATGCTGTATAATTTATTTTGCAAAGTCTTTAATCATACCCTAACAACACTGAAGTGCATTGTTAAAACTTTTTTCTGAGGCCGCCTTTAAGCTTGGCATGAGTTTTGTCATATTCATTATCATTGTGAACGCCACATGCATTTGTTTGTGAAAAGAATGACATACTAGAAGATTAGAAGATTTAGAGATACAAAAAATAATTTGTATTCACTAATCGATTATATACAAACAGTAAATATTTTTTTACACTAGAAGAGTAAATTAACTTATTTTCATGGACAAAACAATTGGGAAAAACTTGGCTGATGCTGTGAGAGAAGTGTTATAATTGAAATGCATGCACATGTATATTAAGTAACAGCTGTTTTCTTGATTTTTTCACTGTCTTTAGATGTATCTGTTTGATTTAAAGATGCATATTTGATATAGTATTAAAATATAGAATTTTTAAAAACCTTTAAAAATTTAGCTGTAAGAAAACTATTATTAAAAATATTAAAATATGAGGTAATCTCAACTGTAGTAAAATTTATCTGCAGCCTGTATAAATGCTAGTAATATTCAGACGGCATCTTCACAGACCGGGTCCTTTACTCTTGACTTATATACACAAAGCTACATGTTTTTTTCTGAATTGGCAGGGAAAAACTAGTTTGATGCAGCATAGGAATATGTCAAAGTCACGAAGCAGAAATGTATTTATACATTATATCAAAGCACATTATTTCCCCAACCTGGAACAAAGCAGTAATGCAGTTACGTATCTGTAATATGCCCCTTGTAGACTTAAACTATTTTCATCTATGCAGTGTAAATAGAATATAAAACGAATTCAGATTTTAAAAGTTTGATTCACTGTTTTAATTGATATGTGGACATCAGTTAACACTTGAATAGTTCCAGGCTAAGAGTATAATATAGTAATATGAATTATTATCCATATTGATTAACAGATCAACTATATAAATTTAATGGATATATAGTAATAATTTATAGCATATGCTAATGTGTATAAATCACATTCAGCTGTAGGCATTGCATACTGGGATCTGTTGTCACACTTTGTGCTTGAGGATCAAGTTTGTGACGTTCTTCGATTTAAAGCAGATGATCTGAGGTCTGATCTTCAGTGCTTAATGTGAAAGTAGATCTGGGTCTACACTCCCCACAGTTGGATAAATGTTACACATGGGTAATCATGATAGGTAAAGTGTGTGTGTGTGTGTGTGTGTGTGTGTGTATATATATATATATGTTTTAAAGCACAGCAACACTTTGAAGGCTATATCATGCCTAGGTAAGTAGAGTACATTGCATAGTCCAAGGAAACACCCCCCATAGCCAGTTGTGGCTAATCTGAGGAGAAGAATCAGATCAACACCCATCTGGTCATGAAGCCAACACCTTGTGCAATGAGTCACTGCAACTTCCTATAAAGTATAAAATCAAGACTTATAAAAAGCAGCATATTATGTTGACTGAACTTAATTTGTCGAGCATAACCATGTGGTCAGCTATCAAATAGTAGGAGCCAAGAACTTGGATTTGACACAGGAATCAATAGCTGGTACCATCTTTCGACGTGGTTAATTTTGATTATCTTGTATTAACAAGATTGAGAACGGCAGTTAGACACATTATGAAGCATATATGTTTTAGTATTGTGTTAGTATGCTCAGTAAAAGCCATGTGCCACATCCATCTTGATGTTAACCATATTGTTTTGATTTTTCATCTGTCAGCTTGTTAGAGATGCCCATCTTGGATGCTTATGTCTAATAAGGTGGTCGTAGACAAATGTATGCTTTAGACTTGCATGTAATCATCCTTTGAGTTATGCTTCACACAAAAAAAAAAAAATTTAAAAGTCAAATAGCATGTAATATTGTTAGGTTGTGTATCTTGAATAAGAAAGGACACTTCCCATATCTGTTGTACATATGTATATGGAAAATTCCTTCTTTCATCTGGCTATCAGGAAGATTAAGCTTTGGACAGACAGAGCTTTTCTTCCATTTAGGTGATTCACAGAAGATAGAATGGAATGAGGGAATTTTCCAAGCTTTGTTGGCAAATCATGAAATGTATTTTCCTTCCAGTTTCTTCAGGACATGATAAACAGAGGAATTTTCTTGAATAAACAAGTTGATGGCATAAAGTACTATACCAGATGCATTGGAGACTGTGTTGTATTATCCATTCCTTTTAGCCTTGTAACAGTGAATCAGATATGAAAATATATGTGTAGCCTACTGTGGTTAGCAATTTTTCAGATGATTATTGTCAGGAGAATATTGTTTATTAGACAGAAAAACAAACATAATGATTGATATGAACGATTCCGTTATTTTTTTCATTTTAGTTAATAAATACTTAAGACAACCTTTGTTTCAGCATTAGGATTCAGTGTAATTTTTGCATGTTTTTTATTTTGTATGTTGGGCACAGAAATGTGAAGGGTTAATGATGGGAAAGGATTGTGTTTACATAGTAAGGTCTCATGGTATTGAGGAATGTGGTATTTATCAAAGGTTTGGTGAGTACAATCCTGAAAAAAATTTAATATTTGTTGCACTTGATTATATGAAGATATGTATCACAATCTATACTTGGTGAACAAACTTATTAGATAACCAAAATCATATAGCATAACTATGTTTACAGTGTTCTTCAGTGAATAAATGGGAATCAAAGAAATTGTAGTGAATTGAGACTATTTGTCATTTCCAGCTACCCATAGGAATCCTTTCTAAATTTATATTCTAATATTTTTTGTCCGGTACCCGTAACTTCATTAAATTTTACAAGTGTTGTCTAATCACATCACTGATGAAGTAATTTCTGATTGTAACGACAATAGTTTTCAGTCATATTAGCTAGGTAAAGATGTTCAATCATTGCATGAAAATATTCAGCAGGCAATAACAATTAAGAAAATTGACATAATGATTACTCAAACATCTGTCCTGGGATATAGTAAATTTAAAAGTAAATTGTGCTTTTATAACATTACGTATGATTCTGAAAAGTGCCACTGCCACTTGTGATGAACAGCTGTCATATTGATTATATGAACCTATACATCATGTGGTCATTTCAAAATAAAATGTTGCCGAGTCCATTCAGTACAGTTGTTGTGGCACACATCTTAAAACTCCTGTAATACCTGCATTCCTAATGAATTTGTGATGCTGACATGTGGTATGCTAGAGACAGCCTTTACAGTATAAAATTTTTTGAAAAATGAAAATGGTAATGAAACTAAAATTTTAAAATTCATCTTAAAAATGTTGCTATCTCTTGTAAGGCTTGTATTAATGCGGCATTGATGTGACAGTGTTCATGCATACTTTTCATAGGACAGTGCTTCTTCTTTACACTGCTGCTCATGGAAGCCATAAAAGCCACCTGCATTAGGGAGTCGTATATTGACGGATGTTCCAACAAGTCTCCAGTTATTAAAATTTTAGGGGCCCCGAGTGGCCGAGTGGTCTAAAGCGCTCTTCGTTACGGATCACTGCCATCTCACCTCTGTCTGCGTGGGTTCGAGTCTAAGATTCGGCGAATGTGGATATGTGAGAAAGCTTGCCAGTAGCTTCTTGTGGGTCGATGGTTCTTTCCTCGGATTTCCCGGTTTCTTCCTCCACCATTAATACTGGCCGCCATGTATAGCCTATCGTGTGCTGAAAAATGGCGTTAAGCCCCACAACAACAACAAGAACAACATTAAAATTTTAAATAACAAAACAAAAACAAAAAATGGAGTATGAGATGATGTGAAATATAATTCGTTGTCACTAGCCAACAACTAAAACTGAGTGTAGTTAAATTAGGTAACAATGAAATGAGATAATTACAAATTTCATGGTATCTGTGACCATATTATAAGAGTGTCAGTGGTATAATAAGGAATTTTATATTGAGGGACTAATGTATTTCTATTTCCTACTGGTCATAGACAAGAAGTGCATTTGCATTTATCTCTTGTCCATCTGACCTCCTCCTGGCTTGTGATCACTACTAAACTACTGGGTGGATTGTTAAAGGACCTTACATAATCAGCTCAAGATATAATGGGTCCTAAATGGTGACCCTCAAGCATCCAGTATGGTCCTTACAACAGCTATTTTGGAAAAGCTTTTTACTGCATATTCTCCTGAATTGATGCACATGTCATGTAAGCGTGTAGTGGTTTTCACAAAAATATTGAAGTCTAGTTGGTCCAGAATGAAAATGATGTTCCTGGGACATCAGTATCTACTCCTTCTGAACAGATGTTGTTGCATTTTTTTTTTCCCTGCCAATATGATATATAATCAAAAGGAAGAAACTCTTTCCTATTATCTACCCTTATGTCTGCCAGGTGACAACCCATCAGCTGAATGTTTACCAGTTGAAGCTTTTGCATGGTTGATATTCATCCAGAATGAAAATGGTATTCCTGGGACATCATGTTCTCGAACATATTGTTATTGCTACTCCTGAACAAATGTATTGACATTGTTTTCCCCTGCCAATATGATATATCAAAAGGAAGAAACTATTTCCTACCCTTATCTCTGCCAGGTGGCAACCCATCAGCTAAATGTTAACCAGTTGAAGCTTTTGCATGGTTGATATTCAAAATCTAAAGATATATTTGTTTTTCCAACCCATCCATTTACAAAATCTCAATATTCTTGTGTAAAAAGGTATTTACAACAGCTTGCAGTTTTTTATTATTGTGATCAATAATTGTATAAATTTTATTCACAGCTGTGGACTTCATTTTTCTGACCTTGTGCTAGAACATGATATATAGTTAGTACTCATTGTTGGTTGTTTATTTGTGTACACTGCCAGTATTTTTGTATATTTAAGTAACAAGTGATGGATATATGTGTATGGATAAGCTTTATTTTAAAAAAAAATCAATATTTTCATCATTCTTGACTTTTCAGAGTTGAACAATGGGGACACCATGTCCCAAGTACACGAAGATTAAAGTCCGTGAAGATGCACATGATAGATACATGTCTGGCATACACAAAGTTTTTGTGAACTTGAACCTGCATTATATGTGCAAAGTGGGTTAGTAGGGATTTGATTCACATTTGTAGGAAAATATAACAGGGCCAAGAGAAACAAGGAAAGTCTCGGTCAACAGAAAGCAGTCTGCCGAGTCTTTATCAAGAGAGGTCATCAGCTGCCATTGTAGTTGGGATACCATGATGGTTTAGAAATTCTGCCACAAATTTCCAATAATGGCTTCGAGTTAATGAGAGTTTCCTAATTTCGGCAGACCAGTGAGCACAAGTCTTCCTCCTTCCTCTGGCGTGTCGAGGATGGCCTTGAGGCCAGTAAGTCTGGACACATGGGGTTTTATTTATATATAAGTGACTGATGAGGAAATTTTCAGAGTTTTGCCAATTTTCGAGTGTCTACTGCCACCATCTGCAAGCCAAACCTTTATGGTGAAAGCTTCAGTAAACTTGGAAGATGAGAACGATCACCCCTCTTTGCTGCTGTCGGCGAATATAAAGGAAATAGCTGATCGCCTGTCTGATAGAACCAGGACCAGGACATCCCTAGGGCTTTTTTCGAAGTAAACCAGATATGAGCGTCATTAACGTCATGCTGGTATCGTGCACACTCGGCGATATTATACACCATGCTGCCGACCTTGGAATAATGCATTGCGGTGGTTAACATGTCAGCCCCGCTGTTTTCTTAAGGTGTATTGGAATGTTTTCCATGCCACATCCAAGGTGGTACAAATTACGGTTGCAACTTCTTCCATGTTAGGCCTGGCATCACCAGCGATTTTTCAACTTCAGAAAAAATCGGGCAATGAGCATGCATTGGAATCCATGGTCCTAATTACCAGTTTATCAACAGGGTCGCGTACCATTCAGTGGCAAGTGAGACAAGATGGTGTCTTCACTCATAGTCGCAGAAGCAACATAATCCCTCGACTCCACGTTCTACACCCTTTGGTACACTATTACTGTTCGGGGCATAATGGAAGAGGTACGGAAGCGGGCAGGATAAGGATTGCTTCTCTGTTTTGCCTTGAGACCAAAAAAAAAAAAAAAAAAAAAAGGGAAGCAAGATTTCTCCTTCCAAGCGTCCAGATTACCTTTGCTGACATACCAACCCGACCTTCAGCAGACAGTCTGCCAGACTCGTTCATTTTGGCAGTCTTATATCGACTTGTTTCCGCAAAACAAATGGGCGATCTGAGTTGTTTTATCGAATTTATCTAACCTTCTCACCTTTCATTTTTTCCTTCCGTGACGGAATGAAGTCCGATCTGGAGAATTTTGCAGGAGATCTGGTCATTATTCAGCAAGAGAGAAGAATTCGGAAGCCGAATTATTTGCGGTTTTACTGCAATTTTTGTTGTTGTTGCGCCCAACTAAAAACTTGTAGCGAGTCTTAGACCACAGCTGCCTCAAAAGGCGCTTAGCTGAGCAGAGGTTCAGTCAAGCTTTCTGTAGAGGAGGACGAATTTGCGGTCAGTCTAAACCTGACCGACGCATATTTCGACGGCCCTACTCACTCGGCTTAGTGCAAGTTTATTCGTTTCGGCCCCCAAGGAGTAATGCACCAATTTTAGGCACTCCCATTGGGTCTTAACATCAGCCCATGTAAGTTCTTTTGAGATAATCAACTGCGTCTTAACTCTTCCGGTCGACCTCGTCAAATGCGAGTGCGACGTATCTTGAAGAGAGTTTGAGTGTACTGGGATAAGTAAAATCTCTACCCAGCACAGCCTCCTTAACGCACATTATTTAGATCGCTGAGTTGATATCCAGCTGGGAGTGGGTTGCAGTTTCTGCAACTTTTCGAGTTGCTCAATGCGGCAGCGATTGATCCTTTTCGGTCGCCCTATCCAGATTGTTCTTCCGGCCCAGTTGCATCCATGTAATATGACCTCAACAGAAATATTATTATTCGTGCCTCAGTGGTACAACAAATAAAACGGGCTCACGGCAGGAATTATTCCTGAAAATCCCCAAGAGGAAGTTGCGATCTGCACGGACGTCTGTTTGTACGGATGGGGAGACCACGGTACATGGCAAATGGAGGCAGAGGAAATATCTCTTAACATCAACTTTCTAGAAATGAAGGCCGTAGTAAACGCATTTCATTTCTGGAACGATGAACTCTTTGGAAAGGAAAACCGCATCTTGTGGACCAACTCGGTGGCGGTGGCCCGACTCAAACAGGAAGGGACCAAATCGTTCGACCCATGCGTTCTGGTTTGAGACTTTAACTGCTGAAGTTAACGGTACATATTAGACACTTCAGCAGACTTAATGTCCTAGCAAGATTCACTGTCATGAAGGAGCCAGACCCTTCGTGCCAAGTGGTTGATCATCCATTGCTTGTTTAGCGGTTTGTACGCTTCGTGGGGCATCCATTTATATAATTTCTTTTGCGACGATTTGGAATCGCACACTACCCATGTTCATCTCCCAAGTCCCCGATCGAAAGGCCAGGACCGTGGACGCACTTTTATTTTAAGTCATTTGGGAGAGGGATTTGTCTCTTATGATGCCGGTGATAATACAGAAAGCGAGGGTTAAGAACAAAATGCTAATTGATTCTGATAGCCCCTTTCAGGTAGAGCATGTTCTGGGTGAATGATCTGCTTGATTTAGTAATAGATGTTCCAGAAATATCCCGCAAGAGCTCGAGCAGCTGCTTTCGGATGCTTCACCTCTGCATGGACAGGTTTCTCCTTCAGGCCTGCTTATTGAGAGGAGAGTCTTGCATATTAAGTCTGCATGATCCCAGGTGGCCGAGTGGCCTGAGGAGCATGCCGTTACAGCTCACAGACATCTGACATCTGTCCTCGTGCTTTTGAGTCTCTGCTTGGTCAGCGTGTGTATGTAAGAAAGCTTGCCAGTATCTTCCCGCGTTCGGAGGGTCTTCCCGGGTACTTCCGTGAAATATACTGGCCGATATATATACCCTAATGGCGTTAAACTCGCAAAAACAAACCAAATTTTTAAGAGATTGGTGCATCGTCAACAGCATTGTCCCATTGAGTGCCTTGATCTCGAAATAGGCAAACTGTTTCTGCAGGCTTTTTGAGGAGTAAATGTTAGTCCCAGTTACTATCAACCGCTGCTTCCCTATGATCTCAGAGGCGTTCAGGCATCTTGGTAGGCGGTATACTAGTCGCGATAGGGAAAGATCAGACCTGCTAGCCAGTTTTGATTTGATTCGACAAAAATCTTCTACTCTCTTGCCTAAGTGAAATTTGGAATCTGTCGGGTTTTGACATGTCTCAGTTTGGATCATTTCTAGCATTTGAAACTGAACCTTGCTGAAGCTGCTTTCATATAAATGGTGTTTTCTGATAGCTCCAGCTTCGGCGTGCAGTGTGAGCGAATTTTTGCATGTCCTTTGAATGGAATCGAGCCATCTCCAGTTCAGTTCCTCGTTCTTAATGGCTTTGTAGCTTCGAACAGAATGCCCTCGTCGGGGAAGAGCGTTCATCTGGGTTTTTTTCTTCCACGAAAAATACTTCCAGAGGAAACAATGCTAGGTTAGACTAGGTCCGTGCTCTCGATCACTACTTAAATAGCATGGAAAAAGTTCGTAGGGCAAGACGTCTCTTCTGGTGAAAACCGGGAAAGATGATACAACTCCTCAAGCCTTAGCATCGTGGCTTAAAGTAGGTAATGCGCTGGGCGTCCTAAGAGATCTCAAACGATCACATACGCCTCCTGAAGATCTCGGTTAATGAGATTAGAACGAACTCTGCAAGCCGCGCTTTCAAACGTAATGTTTCGATCCGAGACAGAAGCCGTTAACTGTTATGCACAGTCGACCTTCTCAAACTTGTATTAACGTGAATTATCTTCGCACTAACAAAATAAATATCTAGTGGGATTCTGTAGTTGCTGACCATACGACCGCCAGACTAATTTGACGGCAACGCAACATCGTCACGAGCGTGGATTCAGCCTTTTCGCTGGATTTACACGCAATTGTTTGCTGGGTAAGGATAAGAAATTTTTTTACTTGTCTGGATATTGTCGTCATAGATCAAGTGACCGGCATTTGTGTTCTATTTGTAGTAGGATAGCGGTTTATCCATTAGATACTTAATCCATCCATTCTTTCCTAGAAAGATGTTCGTGGTAAGGATATGATACTTGTACATTTCCACCACCTATTATCTATTTTCCTGGCATTAATGTTATCGGGGAATGTGTTAAATGTAGAAAGTAATTTTATGTTTCTTCGAGAATACTTACCCGTTTACAAGTGCGAGAATTTACATTGTTATATTGCTCAGCTTAAAATGGTAAACATCCGATTGATGGGTGGCCGTCTAGCGAGGGTGGGGGAGGTAATGGCCTAGAGTTTCTTTCCTTTGTCTATATTTTATAATGATGGGAAAGACCAAATTTTCGTCTTTCCGGATATGCAGAGTTCGAGAGTTAGTGGATTCAGTTTCTTAACTTAGTATTATCGGTAAGTATACTCAGATAAACCTAATTTACAACAAAAATTTTCTTTCAATAAATGATTTCTGATGATATCTACTTCGTCTTAAATGAAATGATGCCGATCTTGCAACATGGTCCACATTAAGCATACAGTATGGTCACCATGGTCGCCATCTTTAACGTTACTTTTCCTGAATGGATGGTCAAGTCAGCATGTAGCTTCCATCAAAAGTTTCCTGATCACGTGTAGTTCGTCCTAAATTAAACTGGTTCCTGTTTAATATTCAGTATGGCCACCATGTTGAAAATTTTGTTCTTGCTACTCCATCAGAATTGGTCATACTGACATGGGGTTTTCATTAAACGACTTCTAAAGATGTTGGTTGCTTCTACATGAAAATGGTTGTCGGACATACCCTCAAGCACCCTATCTTGAAAATCACATCAATACTCTTCCTGATCGAATCGTTGTATTGATATAGGGGTTTCACTTAAAGACTTTATATGATGTCTTGTTTGTCATAAATGAAAACATCCGATTTTACATCCAGTATGGTGTCCATCTTCAAATATGTCACTTATCTTCCTGAATGGATGGTCATATCTAAATGGAATTTTCACTAAAAAGATTGATGATATTTACTTTGTACTAAAGGAAAATGATGCCAATCAGATCTCCAACATGGTTAAAAGATATCGTTATTATCTTTATTTTCATTAAAATCTTTCTACAGCTTGGTGTTCCTATATAAAAATGATTCCAGTGTGACTTGAAGACGTTGACATATCTCGTAGATGTAGCTTCACCAGAACGGATGACCATACTGATATTTTGCATTCCTTTTTTAAGAAAATACTTTATTGCCATATATAGTTCTTCCCGAAGCAAAAGGGATACAGTCTTCAAAATGGCTGGAATAAAAGCCGTCATCAAAATCTCTATATGGCTATTTCTCATAAACGGCCGGTCGTTCTGACGTGGGGTTTTTCACTACAAAACCAACATACACGTAGCTAGTTAAAATGAAAATGGTACTTATCTCCAACATGGCACCATAACCATTTCAAGCTACTTTTCTTGCATGAATGGTTGTGGCATTGATTAGGGGTTTCATTAAAACACTTCTTGCATTATTTAATGGGTTCTTGGAGAAAATGGTGCAGATCTGGCCACCGACATACCCACTCAGTAACGAAAATCTAATTGACCTTTTGTGTAAAGTCACTGCTTGCAAATATGTACCTTTGTATATACACGGGTAAATTTTTACCAGACTTTGCAATGAGTTTCATTCCCAATAAGAAGTTAATATTCATCACTCCTGACATTGATTTTCAGGCCTACGGTTTTGACATTGGTTATTATGTAGCGCATTCTGCGTTATGGTCTTCAAATAATAGGATGCTCTTGCAAAATAAACGGCACACAGCACAAAAATCCTTTCAGGAGACGACGCTACAAAAATAGTCAATAACATTGACTAAGATATTGGGTCCAAGGGATACTAATAAAGAAAAAGAATGAAATAAGGTTAAATGACTTGTTTATTCATGTATTTCATTCAAATTATGTTGCTTTCACTTGAATCTTCAATATGTGTGCAATTATTTAGCAAGCAACGAGTTTACTACACGGAAAAACCCACATGAATCCAATTAAATCTGTGTAAACATACATGCCAGTTAAAGTAATAAAATGGAGATTCCCTCTACGTCATTGGGACACACCGATATATACGCCCTTATACGTGTATGGTGGAGCTGGGTAAAACTAGGTCGGGTCGGAAATTCCCTAATACTGCAATACATTAAACCCCAAACGGTTAAAGCTACCAAAAGTAACTATTTTGCAATAAACACGTATTGGAATTATAATCAAGGCATCCCAACATGGGTAAATAAACTTGGGAGAGCTCGCTAAAACTGGGTTGAGTTCACGGTAAACTTGATAAAATTCGGTAAGGTTACCAGCAGCAGGAAGGGTGAACCCTACAACTTTGCAGAGACTTTATTTATAAAAAATAAAGGTTCCTACAGGGGCTGAAAAAAAGGTCAATAACATAAACCGAAGCCTATAACCTTATTATTTCCATACAGTTTAGGTTTCTCATTTCCGTTACTTTTTGTTGACGTATTTTTTTTTATAGATTTTTATGCGATTCGTTTACTCGCGGGTCAATCAATTTTTGTCGTTCACCCTTCCTGCTGCTGTAATTAAATCATCATTGTTATATTAATAATGAGTATTGGAGAACCACACTCAGCTAAATTAGCTCGAGAGCGACTAGAGGCAATTAAAAAATATCTACCTGTTCGTGATTCTGTTAAGCAACAACTACAATCGCGTCAGAAATTTCAAGTTGAATTTGAGGAGGATACAAAAAAATTATTTAAACCTATCACTGAGACCACTAAAGGTATTCAACCTGTGTTAGAGAAAACAGCTGAAGCCACTGGAAAAATAGCAGAAAGAACTAAGAAAACAAAAAAGATTCTTGAAAAACTTCCAGCCGAAATAACTGCTGCGATGCCAGTCCCGGAAATACCTGAGGATGAAGATCAACCTGAAGGTGCTGAAGAAGAAGGTGCTGAAGTACTAGCCCCTGAACCAAAATCAGTATATCCTATAATTAATGCTGAACTGTTAAATAAATTTGATGAAGTAACTATTAAAACAATTAACAATATTGTAAACCTACAACAATTGGCTGAATTTGCTATGGATAATTTTAGTCAAAGAGGTAAATTAATGAAACCTGAACACGCTAAAGATATTAAAAGCAGTGAACAATGGCAAAAATCATTATATCGCATACGTATGAATCTTCAACAAGCTAGAGATGATGATCCATCATATCGGGTTTATATTAATGAAATTAATAAATTAAAACAATTAAGAAAACAAGAAGAAGAAATGGAAAGAAAAAAAACGTAAAAGGCAACAATCTCCAAAACCATTTGAGCAGTCACTTCGTGATTATCCAGAATCATTCAAAACACCATCGAAACCAAGTAAAAAAGCATCACGACAATTTGAATTATCACCAATATCATCACCACATCTCAAATTTCCATCACCAGAGCAACCAATACCACGACTACAGACACTACTACAACGACAACAACAAGAAGAAGAATCACAACAACCAGTCAAAATAACAGAGGAAGAATATCAAGATCCTGGCGCAACTGGAAGTGGTTTAGGAAGTGGTCTTATTACCTGTCCCAATAACGTTCTTGTTAATGTTGATCGACTAGAAATCCTCATTGGAGGAAAACGAGCTGGTAATAATTCCCCAGAAATCATTAATGAAGCAGCTGATATTTGTAAACGATTATTTACAGGCGGTATCATGGATATTAATGTATATCGGTCTCTCATTAATGAAATCGCCGATGATTACCACAGAGATTAGATACAATTAGTGATAAAGTCATTTAAAAGCAAAATGATCGTGCATGGTACTCAACGTGGACCTACCATGGTCAGGGTAATAAACTCTCGATTACCAGTATACAAAACGACCTACGGAGATGGACTAGGTGATGTTGTTCAGGGTCTGTTTAGAAGAATAGCCCCAAAAGCAATACCGATTGCAAAGCAGCTAGGAATGAAAGCTATTGATGTTGTTCGTGAAAAAGGTATAGGCGCTGTTGGTAATATTGCTAGCAAAGCATTCTCAGCGATCAAAGATAGACTATCACGATTAATACGCAGACCACAAGCGGCCCGACCTCAACCTGTGAAATTGGCTAGCACTGAAGTGATGCCCGCAAGTGTAAGTAAAATAATAAATCAAGCCGCTAATCAAAAACTAGCGGAGTTGGCTGATGTACCAATGTCGGAAAAGGAAAAAAAATATAACCGCTAGTCTGATAGCAGGAAGTGGTCTTCGAGTTAGACGAAGACGATAATAATAAAGATGTTTAAGCGCATATCTGACCCCGCGTTTGACATGGACGCACCAGTTCTCAAAGATGAGTCTGTGCGCGATTATCAGTATTATTCTTACGACGCACGAATTCCAGATCAGCGTGGACGAATCGAACTACAGGTTCAGGATACAAGTAGGTAATTCCTACCCGCTGAAGCATTTATCGAAATAGAAGGTAGACTCTTGAAAGCAGATAATACAGCATACGGACTTTTAGATCGACCTGGTTTTGTTAACAATGGTGTTATGGCGTTATTTAACAGCGCCACATATATGATTGACGGAAAAAATATTGAATCCTGTTTAGAAAATGTTGATGTTGCCACAACGATACTTGGTCTTGCAAGATACAGCGATGATTACTCAAGATCAGCTGGTCCATCAATGATGTTTGCAAAGGATACAACTGATCATCCAGAAAACAGAAACGTAACACTAAATGCAGCTGGAACTGAAGTCGCATCGATGAATGAAAATTTTAACTTAGGATTCGCATCACGTAGAGCAATATTAAACAATGAGGAAAATTTTTCATGTGCAATTCCACTGTCACATATATTTGGATTCTGCAGAAATGTTAGGAAGGTTATATTTGGCGCTAAACATACAGTGGTACTTGTTAGAAAAGCCACCGACAATGATGCAATATGGCGACCTGGTGCAGTTGATGCAGGTAAAGTAATACTGACAAAACTTTCGTTGTGGATGCCAACAATGACCCCATCGATTACCGAAGAACAACGATTACTTTCTTTCATGGACAGTGGTGGTAAATCAATGTTGTCATGGTTGACTATGACCACAGATAGTATTCAAGGTGCTGTTGCTGGTTTATTTACATGGCAGATAGCATCACAGCAGGGAGTGTCAGCACCACGGCATATATTTATTGCGTTTCAGGAAAATGCCAGAGTAAACTCACAAGAACGAAATCCAATGGTGTTTGATACGCTTGGAGTTAGTGAAGTTTCTTTGAGGATTAATGGACATCAAGAACCTTCCGAAGAAGTCTTGCTAAATTTCGATCAAAATCATGTAGCACGTGCATATCATCGTCTGATGACGTTCATGGGGCGTGATCAGAATGTTGATTCTGGGTTACAGATATCTCAGCGTGATTTTACAACACTGTATCCGATTTATTACTTTTCACTAGAACACTTAGATTTATTCAGACAATCTGTCGTTGATATACACTTTCGAGCTCGTGTAGCTCGACTGCCCGCTGGTGGTTACAGAGCAATAGCTGTTATACTCAGCGATAAATCGATGTTACTCGAAGGTGTTGGTGGACGAATGAGAGTTATTGATGCTCCAGTAGAAAACATGTAATTAGATCGTTCATAATATTAATAATGTCATATCATCACGTTAGTGTGAGTCTGACTCCTGGTCAGATCAAAAAGCTGCAATCAGCATAAAAAAATAACTGTGGAATAAAAATATCGCTAAAGCGAGAACAGATGAGCGGTGCAAATAAACTATCGTTGACCGAGCGTCAGTTCAAAAACTTCAATGAAGCTAAAAAATTAAATAAAGGTATAAAACTTAATCTTTCTGCGGGCGCCATCAAAGATATTGCTAAGACGGGTGGTATATTTCCACTTCTCGCAGCTATACCAGCTTTAATAGCAGCTGTAGCCCCAGCTGTTGCAAAAGCAGCTGCATTAGGTGCTGTTGGAACAGCTGCTGAAATGGCATTAAAGAAAGCAACCGGACAAGGGATCAAAAAAAAAAAGGGAAAAGGTCTAAGACTACCAGGAACCCCGTATTCGTGGTACGGAAAGGGTCTAAGATTACCAGGGACCCCGTATTCGTGGTACGGAAAGGGCCTAAGACTTCCCGGGACAGTTTACTAATATCACCTATGTCCAATTTTGATTTACTTAATGCTGCTAAAAAATTAAAAATAAAAAACTTCAGAGGTGTTTTTATGCGCGATCAATTGCCAAAAAAACCAAACAATATTGAAACCGGTATCATTAATCTCGATAAAAACTGTGGCCCAGGCACGCACTGGGTCGGATATGCAATTGATCCACGTGGAATTATTTATTTCGATTCGTATGGATTAGCACCACCAAAAGAATTTTTAGAGTACGTTACCGGCACAACACACAGACATAATAGTTATTTTATTCAATCTGATGCCTATCAAAGATAGAATAACATTTTTTTTTTTTTACCAGGCAGAATATAAATAAATAATTTTTTTAGTTTTGCCAGGGGTTTTGTTTAGCCATTATCACACTGACTACTCTTTCACTTTCATCATTACTTTCACTTCAATTTCATTATCACAATACTCTCTTAACTGTCTTATACGAAAGTTTATAATCTTTTTCTGTTCGTATTCATTCGATAATTCTAGCTTAATTTTGTCAATAACTTGAGAGAGAGGTACAAACAGCTTTACCTGATTATCTGTAACTGTTGCCAGCGATTTTAACATTTGTCCTTGTATAAATTTCATGAACTTGTAATCAGAATTTAACGTATATCTATTTTCTAACTTTCGTTGTTGTAATGATTCAAAATCACACATAATTTTTCAGGATTAAGATTATCAGATATATTTATACCGTTATGTTGTAAATTTTTAATCGCATTAATAACAGCATTGATATTTTCAGAATTCATTATATAATAAATGTTTATTTAATATAAAAATAAACAGAGGGATCACATTCGATCTACCATTCCACGGGTTATATCAGATAAACCTAATGAGGTTCCAAGAATCTTCTATTAGACATTACCCCCAGGAGAGTTCCTAAATATCCATAACCGAAACATTAGAAACTCAGAGGGTTGTCTAATGCATGCGTAGGCTTATTTTTAGTGGCCAACAAGACTCTGTTTTGCCCCCAAGAGAGTTCCTAAATATCCGTAACCGAAACCTTAGAAACTCAGAGGGCTGAAGGTCTTTGTGACCTGGAACCTAATGAGGTTTATTTTTAGTCTAACGATGTGTCTTTGGGAATGGCCATTGTGGGGTACCCCTTTAGTGAAGTCACAAGGTCACGATCTCACATGATCCCTCTGTCTACTTTTGATGATGATGAGATGATATGATGAAAAGGCCTTTTCTTCGCGTCAGTACACCAACCCATACTGATCAACCAATGGGTGATTCAAAACTGAATCCACCATGTGTTGACATGGTGGGTTGGTGTACTCAAACGAAGAAGGGGCGGCCAAGGCCCCCAATAAAATACAAATTTTGGCATAACATCGCCTTCGCAGACAATTTGTCTTCCACGAGTCTCGAACCATGGACCTCGAGCACCAGAGTTTTACGTGTTAGCAATCGGCCATCGGACGCATTACGTGTATATGACAAAATATTTATTACATAGTTAACTTACTGAAATCAGGATTTACTATAGCGTATTGAGGATTTCTTAATAAAATCTGATTTTATTGTGAATTTCTTAATGAATTCATTGTAAAACATGAATTTATTTCAGTTTCCAAATGCTTGAAACTGTATTACATAAAAGCCGCAGCTAGAAAGTCTGTGTTGCCAAGGATACTGAAATAATCGATAAGCTGGACTAACGCATTGCTATTCATTTCTAAAATAATCCGTTATACATAAGAACACAGAATGCAGGATATTCTACTGAAAACATAAACAAGGATCCCTTATCAGTGAGATCTGAGAGCTGTGTGCTATGATTTAACGTAGATTTACAATCGGTGTAATGTCTGCAATAATAGTGATATCTAGCACTTGGTATTATGCCACAGACATGAGATTTTACACTGCACAATGAAATTATTGAAAAATCAGTCAGATTTTGACAAATTATGAGGGTGAAAACCCCAGGAGGGTTAACGGGAATTAACATTACGTTTTTGATTTATCGATCAAATACTAGTGTTTTTCCGGTTTTTTATCATAATTCGCTAGCAAAATGATCATAAAAATCTACACAATACGAGCAAAAGAACTGGAAAAAACCAGTATTTGATCAACAAATTTAAAACCTAATGTTAATTCCCGTTAACCTTCCTGGGGTTTTCACCCTCAGAATTTATCAAAATCTCGCTGATTTTCACTGATTTTTGGTCATTTTTCATGCAAAAAACGAGATTTTCGAACAAAAAACGAGGTTTTCGAACAAAATCAGCGAAATAAAAAAACCCCCACTAAATAAAAATTATTTTTATTTGCAATACTGTTGAGATCCAAATTCACTGAAATGTTTTTACAAAGTATGGACAATCAGGATATAGCTTTTGACCATTGGTTTAAGTTCGACAACTACGATATTTATCATTATGCTTGACGGAGTTATCTCGCTTAATCATTTGGTAACATTAAAAATACGGTAGACTAAATGTATTGAAACCTAATTTTTTGCAAAAATCTTTTGGAAAAGGCAGATTTCTGTATATTTTCTGCCACGTGTTGTACGGATCGTGGTACTATGTCAAAGTATTTACTAGCAGAATTAATTGATCTAAACACAATTTCTTCACCATCTGCATTTACGGATTTAATAGCTCTCTTTCCGAATAATTTACACCTTCCTGTGTTTCTGGATTTACAATTTTGACTCTGTGTAGTAACTCGTAAATTGGAAATCGAATTATCAAGCTTATCACCACTGATGTGATCAACTACATATCCATCTTTGATTAGTCCAAAATAACACTCGTAGGTAAATATATGTGATAAATATCTTTTTTTCTTGCCGTTAGTAGTAAATCTAAGACAACCAGTATTATCAATACTACTGACTGGTTTTTTTAATCGACAGTTTCTAATCACACCTTCTCGAGATGCTTCATAATTGGTGATGATTGGGTGCTTCACAAATTCATTTTGCTCCATTTATATGTAATATTTATTTGTCTAAATCATTGTTTTTTGAAAACCTAGCCAGATAATCTTCTTCGGTTTTTATAGGAGAGTCAGTGTTATATTTTTTATCGTAATATCGTTTCAGCTCTCTGTACTTTTTACCACCGCATTGCGCACACAGTTGAATTTTTCCTCTGACTCCAGCACTACACACCACACACGGTTTTGGTCCTAAACTCCCGTTCCTGACGCATTGCATATGATAACTACAGTATTCATTCACGCATAATCTGTTACACGGAGATTTATAACCGATTTTTAACCAGTTGCAGTGATTTGGTTGAATCATATACAAAAGAGTAACGTTCAATTAAATATATATTTTGCCCTAATTATAATATGGAAGAATTATCCGTGATTGAACCCTACGCAACCAGATTCGATCTCGACAGACTACCCGAGTATAAATTTAGTATTTCGATGCAAGAT
>JAECUM010028353.1:0-30000 GCA_016617855.1 Megalonaias nervosa | reverse complement strand
GTATGTAATTGTAATGTGTGTATAAACAAATCTATCATTTTCGTTAGATAATATGGATTTTCGTTTTGATAGTAATCAACAACCTGATGTATTGCAATGCATTTAACTAAACCTTTTAATATTATAAGGTCACGTTTGTCCCTATAAGCTTTTGACCCTTTGTCTTCTAAGAATTTAACATTACAATTTTCTTTTTTCCATATAAACCTTTGATCATTTGTCTCTTTAAACCCTTGTCTCCATAAAACTATCCCCATAGTAAACCTAATATTAGCATATGATTTCTCGTTAGTGATAATGTTAATTCCAGTTTGTTCTCCAAAGTGGCACATAAAACGACTTCGAATAGTGTACATATTTGCAAGTGTACTCACCTTAACAATTATGAAGACCAGAATTGAACAGAACACAAGATATAAACGATAGTAAATCTCAGGCCACATATAGGTGGCAATATAAATACTTCAACTATTAGAAGTTTATAGGGTGCAGTCACTAGCCTAAGTAGATAAGCATCACATCACTTTTCAAGGTTTACACTCAGACCAAGAGAATTCAATATTAAGAGGAATAGTGGAACATGATTATAACATTTTTGGACAAATTCCAATAACTATCACGGAGTATACCAAGTTGTACAGGAGAAGAAAGAGTACATCATCATAAACTATGAGAAATATCCAATTTCCCAAATAGCACACTATTTATTCTATTGTATTCAATTATTAGAGCACCAAACCACAGTGCCACAGTGGCTAACGTGCCAGACTCACGACCGAAAGGGTGCTAGCTAGAATCATATTGTGGATAAGCCGAGTAAGCTACCATGGTGTTTCGTTGTCAGGTTCTTTACTCCAATTTGCTCGACACGTAATAACGTACTTGTTTTTCTTGCATTAAAGTACAAAGCCAAAACCAAACCAAGCATTATTAGGTAATCATTTTGGCAATATGTTTAAGATATGTGCGATTATTGGTTCGAAATGAGGTATGCCTTTTTGCAACAGAAGGCTTGCGGTAATATAAAGGTTTTAGGAGCTGTTGGGAAACATGAAAATCCGAGGTATTCGTCCCCGATGTTATGTTTATCACAATGATTACGTCTTCTTTCACAGACTTTGTTTTGTTCCAGCGACAGGTTTTTTCAACAGGGAATATATAGTTGAAAGTCCTAAACTTTATTACAGGTGACACAGTTTCGTATGTAACATAAAACACGAAGAGAAATATGATGCTTTCCCAAAATGTCCAAACCACCAATCCTACCGTAATGTTTTTCTTTTGTGTTTTTATACCAAACAAACATATTCACGTAATTCAGTTGGATCAAAATTGTCTAGCTTTGTTCTAACACAAAAATATCGTGTTTGTAATGACTTCACGAAAATAAATGGTCAATCTGGCTTTCGGTCTTGTGCGATTTTTGTGTGTTAAGTTATTTCTTAGTTCCACTGTTGAAATTGTGGACCCTATTTCATCTGCACTCATAAAAACTGTTATGTTGATGTGCATAAAGGAGATTAAAAAATCATAAAAATGAGTCAGTGTCCTAACTGCCATGCTTGGATGACTATGAAACTGAGCAACAAGCGATAATGGGGACGTACGAAAGAGCAATGATAGAGAGACTACATTGCTCCTTGTAGAGAACATCTATGTACATTATAAAGATTTCATCCCACCGACGACACCAATTAAGTACTCTTTTATTAGCACATAACTTAACATGAATGTATCTAAAGTTTCAACTGCTATTCTCGCATAAGACCGCACGTCATATGACCATGTAACTAGTAATCATGCTACATCTTTGGGGAAACGCTTGCGTACGTTTAAGCTTTGCCATCTGAAAGCGATACTCAACATTTTTACAGTGAACACGAATGTTATTTTCATGATTTATTGACATATTTCAGTCAGTGAGAATAAAAATTCACCGTCAACTTTATGACAGTTTACAAAATGTCCTGTGCTCTTTGAAATGCGACCCCTAATTTTAGTTGCCAATATTAGTAATAATGAAAATAATAAATATATATTTTGAGCGGACCCGGTGAAGTGCTATGCATTTGTGCAGACACAACAGTATAAAATCTATGACTGCCTGAACAGAGCTGTCCATGGAGCAAATAAAATCAACTGTTTGAGGTACAGTATTGTTAGTTTCATTACAGAACATAATGGTGCAACCGGCAGGTACGATTTTAACAGAATCGTGTGCTAG
The DNA here is from genome assembly GCA_016617855.1 of Megalonaias nervosa. Classification (NCBI taxonomy): domain Eukaryota; kingdom Metazoa; phylum Mollusca; class Bivalvia; order Unionida; family Unionidae; genus Megalonaias; species Megalonaias nervosa. The sequence goes on along the minus strand of JAECUM010028353.1, from coordinate 27,776 downwards.
ACAATATTGGACTTGTGCCCCTGATGCACGACAAATTTACGTTAAAATCAAAGTGTTCTCCAGTCTTTCAAAGTATATCAGTAGTGTATACGACAGGAAAATATTTGGTGATACTATGCCCTTTTCTGATTTATGTTCATGACTAATTGGCAGGGCTTGTGGATCGGTGGACACGCAGAAAACAGCAGCTTTGAAAGCAAGTTGCATGCTCTAAAGTAGACATTTTAAATAATATTAATCGTCTATCAATGTAAAAATAATAATTGGTCCATCTAACCGAACTGTATTTCTATAGTTGAATAAAACGGTGGTTGTCGTCCATCTTCCCTTGTTAAATAATCAGCAACTTCAACCTGTGGTGCAAGGCCATATGAGTCAACATACAAACGATGTCGCAATGTCACCACCTATGCGACCAAATAAGTGCCAAGTCCTGCTGTCGAATACACGTTGACAATACCGGTTTAACGTGTACGTGGCACCATCGATGAAAGTTCGTTTCGCATAAAGATACCGTGAAAATGCTTGACTGATTTGAACATCGAGAGTAAGTCAAGATTGGTCAATGGATGTGTTGTTAATCGAAGACCTCTTCCTGATGGTCTTTTTTTTTTTTTTTGGTTTTTTTTATATACTCGGCGCGTCTACGAGAACCGAAGATTCCAACGGCTGTTTGTTTTATTCAAAGCCATTACAACGCTGGAATCCCTGCCAGTAATTAAAAGATTCCATGAGTCATTTGCAATTGCATCACCTCTGATCTGCATCATTTTAGCACTACCGAAGTGTTATTGTGTTTGACTGTATGAAGCTGACTAAGTTGTGTTTGGGTCAACCACGTGCGGTGACATTTCCACTTGATTTTGTTTAAGAACGTTTCAATGTGACCCCACAAATATTTTTATTGCGTTTTATCTCCTGTTGGTTTTCGCAATGACCAATCATCACTCCCTGATATGATATTATTATTTAAATACGTATCAGATTCGTTCCATCAAATTTCCACAGGTACATCGATGACCCTCATTCGACCACTCGCACCCTCCCAAAATAAAGCCTTGTCAGAAAGTATCACAGCATAACATTGGTACAACCGCCATCCGCACCTACCTGGACATGAAAATTCGTGTCAGCACGGATTGTCTGAACCACTCCAGGTGTTCCAATGAAAAGTAGTAACTCGGGTATTATGCCATGAAGTCATGTTGAGAACTTTGCAAATCAGTGTCAACTTTTTAATAAAGGTCCATATACGACCACAGAGAAACTTCCGTCACTTCTGAGTTATCAAATAAAATCTTGTTCTGCGTTTGGTCGTTCTCTGGATTTATACTTTGAAACGCTACGAACACGTGTTTTGGTGAAGTAAGATCAAGTTGAGTACTTATTTGCCATATAAGCTGTCCTGTAATAACACTGGGTGGTTGCGCATATGTGGTATGCGCGAGAAACGACAGCTTTGAAGCGGCTCAGGACTAAATAAACTACAACAAACGTGATTCTGTAAGAAGTGATGGGTATAACATAGGCATTCACAATGTTAATGTTTCTAATACAACTCTACTATCAGTGGCATCTGCACCACGCTAAATGTCGTCGTTGGAATTGTTTATAAAGGTTTATGTGACTATATGTTTGGTCTCAAAAATAACCTTATGAACGTCTCTGCAAAACCCAAAAATGTGATTGAGGGGATTTGCACATGAAAATCGTAATGCATCTCCACGAAGTTGTCTTTGACTCTGTGCGAATTTATTGTTAAAAATACATTTAGGGCACACAATTGCAGTTTTATTCTACATCTGCATCAGCGTTGCGTGCATGAGAATGTGCATTATCTGATGTATACTTGCTCTCTGTATCTGGCAAGTCCAACAGTCATCGTGGCTACGTGGAAGTTGTCAAGAATTGGTTCGATTTTCTTTCCATCGATAGAATAATGTACGCTGTTGAACAACGCCATGATACCATTGTTAACAAAATCCAACTTTGGTATTTGCAGGATAACTGGTATCGCCAATGTCAAACTATACAAGTTTTCACTTTCCCAGAAGGTCTCACATGGAAGAAAAGCCTTAGACGTTTCCTGCACTTTAAATTCTATTCTAGTTGATTGGGGTCCGTAGCCGGGTATGAATAATACTGAAAATCTATTTTGCTTCGATCCACCAACACAGGCACGCATATGTCAAATGCTGGATCTGACGTGTCATTGAACTGAGTCAAGGTGAAACTTTTCTTTCCACCTAAGCATTATTGATTTTGTCAAATAGCTTCTGCGCGACGGTTTTGCGTGACAGCTTGGTGGATTTACCACTCAGGCACTCAGCTGTTATCATCAATTGCCAGATTTGCAATCGTTCTTGAATGGCTTCATTATTGATATTACCAACCGCTATGGTAATGTAATTATCGTTTGTTCATTCTTTGGTTATCTAGTGCTATATCTTTGTAGTCGATCTCGAATCAATTGTACAGCTTTCAAGCCCAGATTTTTCAACCGATCCACGGCAACATTTTTTTTATACTATCAACGACTCGCATTGCAACTTGTTTAGGGATTACTGCAGCGCGTGAGGACAACCTTGCAAGCACCTTTGGTGCACCCCTGTGAACCGTGCACGATTGACGTCACTGATGCCAGTTTAAAAATATGTCGCTTAGTGCGTTTTCAAATCATAAATGGTAGGTGCTTCATGGATACTGGAGAAGAAATCGATGGTGGACGAAGACGTCCTTGGCTTTGCCACTTAATCGTGCTTTATCATTGAAAATCTTTTGAAGCAATGTAACACGTTTGATCATCAGCCGACGGCGCAACCACATTCAACAGAATTCAAGACAGCTATCGGAAGTCAATGACGGAATAATCTTTGATTTTTCTTTCTCTTGATGCCGCTGAATAATACAGTTTGTCTTCAATAATCATATATTCAAACTGTGCGCAATGTCGCATGAAAACTCGTAACACAAATTCAACTCGAGTTCAAATACGAAATGGATGAGCTGCAATTAAGGGAACATGTGTTCGATGTGGAGAAAACAAGTTTAAATCTATTTGTTTTAAAACAAAAAGGTTACCGGTGGTGATGTTGATGGTACATTAACAAAATTACCAAGAACACCATGAAGTAAATATCTTGGTAAAAAGCACATCTGGATCCCTCAAGGCTTGATATATTACTTGATTCTAACAACCAACCAAAGCCTGGTAAATTGTGCTGATGCTACATGTTACTGACATGACCTTGCGTACCAAGCATCTAAAGATATCCGTGCACGTCAACCTGCCGACGTGGATCTCATTCATAACTTACATGAGATTCATACTACTCTCGGAGAACGAATAGCAAGATGAAAAATCAAAGCAGGTATGAAAGCTGGTGACCATTACAAGTAAAATATGACAATGCAAAGAAACAAACAAGGATATTAAAAGCCGAACATTATCAAAAAATATACTACAGTCCGCGTATGTATTGGAAAGGTGAAGCCTCCGTGGAAGAGTTAGCAAGCGTCAGAAGTCATTCATTGGGTTACTCGAGCATGGATGGGCAAATAAGCGTTGTGGAAAATTTATGTCAGTACCAAGGAAGATAGTTTAATTTCCATATGCCTAGTGAAGTTCAACAGGGTGATCTCCTATTTCCTCCACATGATCCTGTCAAGGGGCACACCTACAAGCAGGCATTAAACATTGTCGATGTTGCTAGCAGATACATAAAGATGAGATGTTAATGTCAAAAGATTCTGCCAGTGTCATAGATGTACTCGAGCGCATTTATGCATGCGGCTCATTTACATGATCACGATTATTACAAGTCGATTCTGGTAAAGAATTTCACGTATTTGTTGCTGAGTTGTTGTCAAAACATCGTGTGCGAGTTCGTGTTGGTTATATTAATATAGATCGTGACCAAGCTAATGTGAAAAGATTTAATCGCACACTTGAAGAATGATTATGCAGTACGCACAAGAATGGTTACTGAGATCTCGGAGTGCCAGCACTCTACATTAATCTCACGAATGGATAACACGACTTCTATTAGTAATACATGCACAAAATAATGAAATCACATGTGTAATTGGCTTAAAACCACCTAATGCGATCCGACAAAAGATTATCACGGTTAGATATAAAATGACTTCACACTCGGTAACAATTTTGTTCGGTATCTGTATGCACATGTAGAGTCAGAAAGTGGATAAATTCGTCCTACTGACCCCGTAAGGTCCGTTGATACTTTTGCTATACACCCACAGAATACTTCCGAGACAGTATCATATTTGCTGTGTGTGCGAATTCACACCGTTGGTGAAGACACCACATGCTTATGGTTCTGGATATCCTTTCTCACAACCACGCGTGGGATTCATTTGGCCTTGTTAATATTTGTGCCGAATCAAACAATAATCGAATACATTTTAGGTCGCAGTCCCAAATAATCTTCGATTGGTTTACACAAATACTCATCCTTGAACTTACCAACAATCTTTTTAGTTGGAAGATCCTTTGGATAATCGCTAGTGCCATAATAAAACTAATACACGAGCAATTTGGACAATTTCAGCACGGACAACCCAACATAGATTGGCTTTGTAAGCTTCAGTTTCGATCTTTATTACTCTGAATGGCAACAAGCCAGCCATCAAAGATCTTTTGATGAGCCTTCAAAGCGTATCTTGTTCGTTATCACGGACAAGATTTACGCGAATTCATTTGTGTAGATTCTCTACTGTCTTATCAACACATCATTGTTCATGAGTTTAAAGAAATCTTTCTCAAACTCATTAGTGGCTTTTGTTCTCAGATCCGCATTCAATTGTATTTACGGCGTCATCCAAACAAGCACTCGATGTACTTTACTTACACGCATTTTCCTAACGCAAGTTCAACTGCAGATTTCGTACGTGTAATTCATAATTGTGTTTCGTTCTAAGACGTGGAACAAGCCTGGTACATTAATTTACTATCACAAACTGATAGGGGTCAACCAACGCTCAGGCACTGACAACGCTTCTTCCGCTAAGGGATCATCATTTAAAGCACACTGAAGTTGTTCAGGGTCAACTTAAAAGAACTATCAGTGGTCGCTGTTAGTGTTGTAATTGCGTGCTTTGTAGGTCAACGATTGTTGGATCAATCCACGAAATCCCACCAAACGGTAACAGTTGCATTGTTGCCCAAAGGGCTATTGGAATCCAGATGCACGATTCAACTGTTAGGGGCAGACGGGTCACGCCTGTCTATGTTTGGGTTGCTGGCTTTAGCGTACCATAGAAATCCCGCAACAAAGCTAGCGCTCAATAAACATACGTAGGAGAACAATATCAGTGAGTAATGCCAACTCGATTTTGGTTTTTGACAACCCATCCCAAGCCATTCCCGGCGATGAGAAGTTATGCGCGGGATCGAGCTTATACATCTCCATGGCAGTTTCACGAAATTTTTCAAACACATCAGCGAACAGTAACACATCGGTGCGCAAATACAGACTGATTTAGTCAACAATGTTTATGCAGTTAAATGCTTGTTCATAATCTTTTCTGAAATATCTTCACGTGACAGTGATAATCGAATGCTTCGATAGGTGGTTACTACATTTCATCAAAAATTTGTCGCAATCACTCATATACTCATATGGATAGACACCAGGTCAGAGTTGGTTGCACAATATCAACTAGTGATTTTGACGTATGCAACCGATAGATTCCACTAACTTGTTTAAGAATAAATTCAGAAACTGTAATGAATCAATAAAAAAGCTATAATTGACCCAGCAGTAACGTCATGTATATTTCATGTTGCTTTGAATAAAACATTTTGACACTGATGCTATTGCATTATTAAATGACTATCTTATTCACGCAGGTTATGAACCACAATAGGGATTTTTTTGTGTGCTTTGGTACATTCGTAATTGCAAATTGCATGTAGTGTACGCAGCTCCTCTGTGGTGTGAAAATGGTCTCGTACTTTGGCATCAGCCCCAAAGGAACCGTCACAAATCCAGCAATGACTGCCTCAGAAAACTTATTAACATCATTATAAGTTATAATCATTTCAGGGGTGAATAGAGCTCTTTTCGAATCGATTTTGCTGTAACCGGAAGCAATGTAGAAAAAGCTCAACCGAGTCATTGCCAAGGTACAACACTGGTGGCTCAGTTTGCCCATCACATTTGATTACAGTATAAAAAAAAACTCATGGGACGTGTTCAGGACTTGTATAATCGGCGGACTAAAACACGTCTTTCTCGGCAACGTTGAGACATTCAAAAATAAAATATAAAAAATGAAAGATCACAGATATACATATATTTTATTTCAGATAATAATTGCAAAATTACATAGGTCACATTTCAATTTTGTTTTCTAGAAAAGCCGGTTAAAAATCACTGGGTCACATTTTAATTTTGTCTTTTAGATGAGCTCATAAAAATAATCACAAAACATACATAAAACAATGATAACCATTTTCTTATATGGATCTAAGAAGTTTCTCCTGCCGATTCTTTCTGGAATTAACTTTAGCCTAAATATCAAATTCTCATAGGTTTCTAACCGATTACAAAATTTTAAAGCTACTTAAGTTTCGATCGGCCTCATTTTACTAGACAGGCAATGGTGATTTTAACACAAATAGTTCTTTATTGTCTATCCCTTCCCACCTTTCCATAATGTCCCATTTCTTCAGAAAAGAAACAACAATATTTCAGTTACTTATCCTGAACTACCTGAAAAGCAGCTCTTCTGTAGTTATTCAAACCAATTCGGATTCCACTACTTCCATGATGGCATTCTCCAGACACTCCCACCGTCCAGGTTCCGATGATATCCGAACATTCAGCACCAGCAGACATTGCGCAATCGTAGGGCTGATTCAACGGAATACTAGAATCTGGCGACAAGAACAAAGCATGATTCTACAAAATTTGATCTGATCTTGGTGACCTTTGTTTACGCACATCTGCGTTAGAAATCTGATCTCATGAACTAAAACATATCAGGTAAATTTCCCATTAGCAAGCCAAGAATTTGGGAGTCGAGGCAAAGACCCAGATATAAATAACACTCACATGCAAAATAATATAATTAAAACCTATGCCCTTACCGGTTTAAAACCGTTGTACTGGAAGTGTCTAAACGCTCTATCGTTATCTTCTGGTGTTTTTTGTTTTATTTTTATCATTCATCATTACCAAAAAGAACCAGGAAAGTCAAGGAAACGTTAGTAAGGTTCTTCGTCGTTTAATTTGTGGACTTGTTTGCCGTTAAAAATCTTTTTATACTCTCTACTCTATTTTAATTCAGTGATAATGTCAACATATATTTCATCCCCCTCAGAATCATTACTTTACAGAATTAAATAACCCGCACAAAATCGATTGCGTCACATCTCCGTGACGTTAGTCCAAATAAGTATGTCAAGGAAGCTATTTTATTTATTTGATATATTCATATTTACCCTAGTAGTACGTCATAATCAGATCAAAATGCACTCTGATATTCACTCAGTAATACAAGCTCAGATTAACGGATATGTGCTAGATATTTTTCAAACACGAGGAAACTACCCCCAAAGTATGATCTTTATCATTAACTTCTAAGCAATCAGTAACATCGGGCAACAACCGACAGACCATGCGTTGGTTTAAGTTGATGAACTGAGCAGGTGCTTTGCAATGTTTGCTTCTCTGTATGTCGATATGCATGCAGACATACATATATGTACATATAGTAAAAAATACTCACTGCCCGCAAACTACTCACTGCTCGCATTTGTACATCCGAAAATAAGAATGTGATGCATCACGTTCACGTTGTCAAGGAGAACCTTCGTAGCAACCAGATGGAAATCGCCATCTTGAGGAAGGTCAAAAATCATGCATTTGTAGGTCGTCTCTTTTGGCGGAACTTAAGTTTTCGGAAAACGGACAGATAGATTCCTTGTTTCTGAAAATATCAGAACGTAAGCGATAAATGAGAAAAGAATGCATCCACATAAAGGTCTGCCTAACATGGGGTTGCATAACGTATTTCACACTTAATGTCGCAGTATTGCACATATCACCAAGTAAGGTCAAATAACAAGGTCATGAAACAATGTATTAGAGCAAGCTCAATGCTGACTTTAAGATCAATGCTAACTTTAGCCACTAAAAACTTACATTTCGATCTGCCCACTGGCTTCCTTCTTAAAATTCATTACAACAAACCTTTTGATGACGCGTGTCATACCAATTTTTGTGTCACACTTACGCATATTTCAATTAGTAAAGTCACTTAGCAAGGATATGACGTAATGCATAACTTGAATCCTGGATATAATATGTTGAAATAAATCTCAGATTCTTACAATACCCATATGGGGTTATAGTATGTAACTTGTTATAAATTTCATATGAAACTAACAAATCACGCATATATATACATATATATATATATATATATATATATATATATATATATATATATATATATATATATATATATATATATATAAACTTTGGAATATAAAGTCGTAAAAAATAGTCTTGAAGTTAATGAATGTGCTCACTTTGTAAATGGTCAATTGCTACAACTTATGAGGGGAGCATGGATCCGCGTTCACGTCGCGCTCCCCGTCAGTACTAAGCCAATGCTCCGTCCAAGGATGTGGAAACAAAGGATCCAACTTGCAAACGGAATTTAGCAATGAATCCCGTTTACATGCCACTATCATGAGCAGCCCTCGACGTGCCAATGTCCGCTCACTTTCAAGCCGTCGGACCGGCCCTACGAGTTTTACAACTTCACGTCGAGGGTTTCTCAGCAGCCAAACGAACCATCATCAGCACTATAGCCCACCTTCATAATATTGACATAATCTGTCTGCAGGAGAATCATGTAGCAGACCAGGTGGCAGCACAACATACCATTGGAGGCTTTGACCTTATTTCATCAACACCTGACTCCAAATTCGGTCGTGCTATGCATGCACGCTGCAACATTACTGATGCCTCTCCAGTTTCCTCTACCAGATTCTGTGATATGGTCCAGGTTGGAGGGTACAAGATTGATAATGTCTACAAACCGCTCAGTGCCCACTGGGACAATAAATATGCTTCCAAATCTCGAACACCCAGCCGTCTATATTGGCGACTTCAACAGTCATCATCCTGACTGGGGCTACTCACACTCCGATGAAGACGGGGAACACTTGGCAGAATGGGCAATGAACAAGGACCTCCTTCTGACCCACAACTCCAACCAACATGGGACCTTTCACTCTGGAATATGGCAAAAAGACTACTTACCGGACTTCTGCTGGGTCAGCTCCATTGGTGACCATCCTTAGCCAGTCAGCCAAACTGTTCTAGATGACTTCCCACACAGTCAACACAGGACAATACTTATCCATATTGGAATTCAGCTGCCGGCTATACACAGCTCTTCACAGCGGCGCTAGAACTTCCGCAAAACAGATTGGACGAAGTACGCTGACATGCTGGAGTGTAGCATAGTCACTATACCATCTCGCTCCATCTCAATCAAGGAATCCTACCACCGCTTCTAAAGAACCATATTCAAGACAGCCACTCGTCGTCCAGTCTATACGCTCTGTTTGAATGAAGAATAGCATGCTCTTCTCAAGGAATATGAAGCATCTGGAGACCCAGACCTAGCAAATCACATGATCGATTCCCTGGACACTGCCAGGCACACTCGCTGGGAGGAAACTACAGGATCACTCAACTTTACGCGCTCCAGCCGGAAATGCTGGAGCTTGATTCGAAGACTTGGCACCGCTCAGCAACCACCAGTTCAAGCTCACCCTATTGTCAAGCCAAATGCTGTAGCTAGCCACTTATTACAAGTGGCAAAAGCACCCCTGGAGAAACAGCACTGACGTCAAGTACGAGATGAGTGGCGACAATACTGCCGCCGGAAGTCAGATGAACTAGATCAAAATACTCCAGAGGCATTTACAACAATAGAACTTGAAACGGTGCTATGCAGCATCATATCAGGCAAAACAGCAAAATATAACAACATCCTGCCTGAGTTCCTGAAGAATCTTGGCCCGAAGGCAAAAGAATAGCTTGCTGCTTTTTACACCCGGGTTGTTAGGGAAAAGTGTATGCCGACTTTGTGGCATCAAGCAAAGATTATTGCGATACCAAAGCCTGGCAAAGTTATCGACCGATCTCCTTGCTTTCAGTCTGTTTTAAGGTACTGGAGCTCCTGATTCTCCAAAAAATTGGTCCTGACTTGGAGAACATCATAACTGTTGAGCAGGCAGGCTTCAGGCACGGCCGTAGCACTTGCGATCAAGTCCTTGCCCTGACTACATTTGTTGAAAACGGGTTTCAAAGGAACCTTAAAACTAGAGTTGTTTTTCTTGCTCTAACAGCGGCATATAACACTGTCTGGCATGCAGGGCTGCCGTTGAAAATTTCCAGAGTATTGCCGCGCTAAATAGTTGGGACAATTGGAACTGTTCCTTCGCAACAGGCGCTTCAGAGTGCACATCAGAGAGAACTGCATCTCGTGGAGGCGTCAGATTGATGGACTCCCACAAGAGTCTGCTCTTTCGATAAGTTTGTTCAATGTCTACATCAATGACTTACCTGTAATACAGTCGCGCAAGTTCATGTATGCAGATGACATTGCTCTCGGAACCCAAAGTCGCCCATTTGCTGAGCTTGAGGAAGTACTGAATAAGGACCTGGAGGATATGACGGATTTTTCATAAATGGAGTCTACGACCAAGCGCAACAAAGACAGTCTGCAGCGTCTTCCACCTTAACAATGCATATGGGAACCGTGAGCTTTGCATCTTCCTCAATGGGCAGCAAATAAAACACGACCCGACAACAGCATACCTTGACGTGACTCTGGAGAGATCACTGACATTCTACAACCACCTAAAGAAAATTGCAGCAAAACTTAGCACTCGAAACAACTTACTCCGCAAACTGGCTGGCTCAGCCTGGGACGCTAGTGCTCAGAAACTCAAGACATCAGAACTGGCCCTCTGTTATTCGACAGACGAGTATTGCGCTCCTGTCTGAGCTTGATCAGCCCATACTAAACTAATTGATGTCCAGCTCAACACAACAATGCGCATAATTTCTGGAACAATACGTCCTACTCCTTTACAATGGCTGCCAGTACTCAGCAATATTCCTGCTCCACATCTGCGTCGATACAAAGCAACACCAAAAGTGTTGGCTAAGGTCTATTTCAGTGAGAAACTTCCACTGTACATGGACTTCACCTCACATCCAGCATCCGCTTGACATCCAGACGCCCAATCTGGTTCAGTCCGTTGCGGGAGGATACGACAGCTAACTCATCATGGGGCGTTGAGTGGTCTTCAACAGATGTTGTAAACCACTCCCTCGTAGCTGAGCCATCTGTGTGCCCTCCGGTGTTCAACCTTCCACGTCATCTGTGGACCACACTGAACCGCTTTCGGACAGGACAGGGGCGTTGTGCAGTCAACCTTGTCTGATGGAACCATGCCACTAACTCTTCCTGTTGCTGCGGAGCTCTTCAGACCATGTCACTCATTATGAACAACTGTCCACTGACAAAGTTCCCCGGTGGACTGCAGGCTCTGCATGTTGCTGATGATGACGCGGGTAAATGGTTGAGCACACACTGCACAAGATAATAACTTGTGAGCAGAGTGAGTGCACATGGTATCAGCTTAAACAATTACCAGGTACTATCTCATACACTATCAGTATAACACTAGTTGTACATGACCAGACCAGGTACTATCTCAAACACTATCAGTATAACACTTATTGTACATGACCAGACCAGGTACTATCTCATACACTATCAGTATAACACTAATTGTGCATGACTAGACCAGGTACTATTTCATACACTATCAGTATATCACTAGTTGTACACGGCCAGACCAGGTACTATCTAATACTCTATTAGTATAACACTAGTTGTACACTGTCAGACTAGGTACTAGCTGATACTCTATCAGTAAAACACTTGTTGTACAACGTCAGACCAGGTACTATCTCATGGATTGTAGTATCAAACATGTTTTCAACGTCAGACCAGGTACTATCTCATACTCTGTGAGCACCAAATTAGTTTTACGCCGTCAAAATAAATTTAGGCTGTTGGGTTTTCGATAGCATTAAATTGATTTATTGGTTGGCGTTGGACAGCAGCTCATCGCACTAAGGACCATGTGCCGAGTCAATAAAAGTAAAATATCTTATCCAGTAATACAAAATGGCAGGTCTGAGCAGGGTTTAATACCACGTATTACATTGGTTTTTTTTAAAACCAAAATGTTACAAATAGTGGTGGTGATTGGGGACGCGTTTCACTTGCTGGCGAGCTAGGTTTGACGAATTTTGAAAACCGGCTTCATTTTGCTGAATGAGGTAGGATGTACACTATCTAGCATACATATTATCTATACTAGCATATCTATATCTATTCTATACATACATACATACATACATGCATACATACATACATACATACATATACACACATACATACATACATACATACATACATACATACATATACACAAACATACATACATACATACATACATACATACAAAAACACATACATGCATACATACATACATATACACACACACACAAACATACATACATACATACGTACATGCATACATCCATACATACATACATATATACACATACATACATACATACATACATACATACCATGACCTTTTTCTTAGAGCATTAATAACAATGGCTTATCAACAACCCAAGCAACCCCCACAACTACACAACTACTAGGAGTGGGGTAGGAAAGTCAACATCCCCATCCAACAACAACTTTTTATCTAGAGGTGACCCCAGAATTAGATTTTACGGGTGGGGTGGGGTGGGGGCAAGTATTTCAGTGGAATATTTTACTTTACTATAACTGTCAATACAAGACAAATTATAAAGTATGTTTATTCTATAATCATCCCTTAAAATAGAATGTATTCAAATTAAACTGTTCATGTGCTCTTATCATTGCGACTCCTTGGTTTCATCAAGTGAAGAATGCGTGTGTGAATTACACAGACATTAGGACCTCTATTTTAACCTATATAACGCGCCTCTCAGTCAATACAAGCCCATCTAATATGTTGTCCCAGCTTTTGTAACGCAAACAAAGCCATTTTTGGTTATGAATTTGCTGAAACATTGTATTGGTCTAGGTTAACTGACATAATGTGAAAACCGATTTAAAGTGGTTGAGTGAGCAAAGGTGTTGGGAAGTCATATCTTCGTGGTATAGATATTTTCGGGAAAAATTAAAAATGGCGGAGTATCACATCTCAGTGAGCGGGGGTTCTTTAACAGATTTTAAATGTAGTAATCATGCTCCTATTTGACTGCTTCATTTATTTTTTAAAGTGTTCAAAACGGTCGGGGTGAGGGGAGGAGGGTGTCACTTGTTGGCGAGCTAGAGTCGACAAATTTTGAAAACCGGTTTAAATTTGTTGAATGAGGTAGGATGTATACACTATATAGATATAGATACATACATCCATGAACTTTTTTCTCTGCGCATCTTTTGCTTATTCGCTCTATTTTAGACCTATTACTAACAATGGCGTATGAAACGCCCAAACAACCTACGCATCTGAGGGGGTGGTCGGGAGGCCAAAATCCTCATCCAACAACGTTTAATCGAGAGGCTGTCCCATAATTAGGTTTTGATGGGGAGTGGGCGGATTATCACATCTCAGTGAGCTAAGGTTCACTTAAAAATTTATATATAGTAATCGTACTTCGAGATGACTGCTTTATTTATTTTCTTAAAAGTGTTCAAAATTATGGTCGCAAGGAGGAAGGGGTGACATCTACTGGTTGGTGAGCTAGGGTTTTCTGACAGATTTTGAAAGCGTGTTTAAAGTGGTTGAGTGAGCTAGGATGTAAACTATATATCTACCGATGCATGCATACGTAGACTTTTCTTCCTTATTCTTTTCCTGCTTTCTTCACTTAACACGTCATTACAAACCCTGCTATTATGTCGTCCCAACTTTTCGCAGCATGTCCTACCCATGAATTGTATCGTGATCACCCAATTACGTGGAATTTAAATACAAACGAACACATGCACCCGACCTCAACCACCTTTAAAAACAGCAACAAATCAACATAGGTTTAAAATTAACCGTGAGATACGACAAACAATTATGGAACCTTCACTTCTACATCTTTGATGAGATTGACAGTAAATATTTAAAGTCACTTGTAATAATATTGGTCAAAAATTAAATTAATAGACAATATATTTTATGGTAAGTAGTCAAAACAGCAACAACGTAAACGACAACAAGTGCGACGGCATCTCCAAAATGTAAGGACACTAAAGTGAGACCAATACCTATGTGAGTCAGTCGAATGTTGACTGTGAATATTTACTTAACTGGTTAGATCATGGAAAACAAGCAAAACTAAATGTAATAATAACATAGCGTTAAGAGTATCTGCTTTGTAATATTAAACGAATACAGCAATATTGAACGATTATAGTGATATTACACGATTATAGCGACTAAATACAATAGGGCTTTTCTGATTAATCGATTCTATCGAGCATTGCTCATTTCCAATGAAGTGACCAATTTATCGACTTTTATTTCTATAATCAGTAATTGTTTATGTTGTTGATTGTAGTCACAAATCAGTCCTGCGATATTCCCACTGTTATTTTTTTACTTCCGGTTGTTTTTGAAAAATAATTCAAGCATGGCAAAACATCATGTGTAGAGTTTAATCAATCATTAATCGATCACCAATCGGTTGGAAGAAACCAATGATTCATGATGAAATTCTATCCGATTTTCAACACAACCTAGAAAGTACAAAATAACACAGTACACTGATTTAACCGCCACAATAAAATAATCTACGGTACAATTTGAATGAAACATTAAAAGTAACATAATACACAAAAATAATATAATGCTAAAGTGTGCGATTGTTGTACTGTTATCATTTGGACTCTATTCTTTATCTGAATTGAAGAAAAACAAGTACAAGGACTATATAATATTAAAAAATTACTAATCTTACCATTATCGTTGATTGCATCACACTGAAATTCGTCTACATGACGTCTTTGTGTGTGTGTGTGTGTGTGTGTGTGTGTGTGTGTGTGTGTGTGTGATTTAGATTTGTAACGTAGCTTTAAGAATTTTTCAGTCATATCGCTACGAGCCATCTGTCTACCCTCCGGGCTTCAGCCTTCCACGTCATCTGTGGACCACACTGAACCGCTTTCGGACTGGACAGGGGCGTTGTGCAGTCAACCTTGTCTGATGGAACCATGCCACTAACTCTTCCTGTTGCTGTGGAGCTCTTCAGACCATGTCACTCATTGTGAACAACAGTCCACTGACAAAGTTCCCCGGTGGACTGCAGGCTCTGCATGTTGCTGATGATGACGCGAGTAAATGGCTGAGCACACACTGCACACGATAATAACTTGTGAGCAGAGTGAGTGCACATGGTATCAGCTGAAACAAATTACCAGGTACTATCTCATACACTATTAGTATAACACTAGTTGTACAAGGTCAGACCAGGTACTATTTCATACACTATCAGTATAACACTAGTTGTACACGGCCAGACCAGGTACTATCTGATACTCTATTAGTATAACACAAGTTGTACACTGTCAGACCAGGTACTAGCTGATACTCTATCAGTAAAACACTTGTTGTACAACGTCAGACCAGGTACTATCTCATGGATTGTAGTATCAAACATGTTTTCAACGTCAGACCAGGTACTATCTCATACTCAGTGAGCACCAAATTAGTTTTATGCCGTCAAAATAAATTTAGGCTGTTGGGTTTTCGATAGCATTAAATTGATTTATTGGTTGGCGTTGGACAGCAGCTCATCGCACTAAGGACCATGTGCCGAGTCAATAAAAGTAAAATATCTTATCCAGTGACACAAAATGGCAGGTCTGAGCAGGGTTTAATACCACGTATTACATTGGTTTTTTTTTTAAAACCAAAATGTTACAAATAGTGGTGGTGATCGGGGACGCGTTTCACTTGCTGGCGAGCTAGGTTTGACGAATTTTGAAAACCGGCTTCATTTTGCTGAATGAGGTAGGATGTACACTATCTAGCATACATATTATCTATACTAGCATATCTATATATATTCTATACATACATACATACATACATACATACATACATATACACACACATACATACATACACAAACACATACATGCATACATACATACATACATACATACATACATACATACATACATACATACATACCATGACCTTTTTTCTTAGAGCATTAATAACAATGGCTTATCAACAACCCAAGCAACCCCCACAACTACTAGGAGGGGGGTAGGGAAGTCAAAATCCCCATCCAACAACAACTTTTATCTAGAGGTGACCCCAGAATTAGGTTTTACGGGGGGTGGGGGTGGGGGCAAGTACTTCAGTGGAATATTTTACTTTACTATAACTGTCAATACAAGACAAATTATAAAGTATGTTTATTCTATAATCATCCCTTAAAATAGAATGTATTCAAATTAAACTGTTCATGTACTCTTATCATTGCGACTCCTTGCTTTCATCAAGTGAAGAATGAGTGTGTGAATTACACAGACATTAGGACCTCTATTTTAACCTATATAACGCGCCTCTCAGTCAATACAAGCCCATCTAATATGTTGTCCCAGCTTTTGTAACGCAAACAAAGCCATTTTTGGTTATGAATTTGCTGACACATTGTATTGGTCTAGGTTAACTGACATAATGTGAAAACCGATTTAAAGTGGTTGAGTGAGCAAAGGTGTTGGGAAGTCATATCTTCGTGGTATAGATATTTTCGGGAAAAATTAAAAATGGCGGAGTATCACATCTCAGTGAGCGGGGGTTCTTTAACAGATTTTAAATGTAGTAATCATGCTCCTATTTGACTGCTTCATTTATTTTTTAAAGTGTTCAAAACGGTCGGGGTGAGGGGAGGAGGGTGTCACTTGTTGGCGAGCTAGAGTCGGCAAATTTTGAAAACCGGTTTAAATTTGTTGAATGAGGTAGGATGTATACACTATATAGATATAGATACATACATCCATGAACTTTTTTCTCTGCGCATCTTTTGCTTATTCGCTCTATTTTAGACCTATTACTAACAATGGCGTATGAACCGCCCAAACAACCTACGCATCTGAGGGGGTGGTCGGGAGGCCAAAATCCTCATCCAACAACGTTTAATCGAGAGGCTGCCCCATAATTAGGTTTTGATGGGGAGTGGGCGGATTATCACATCTCAGTGAGCTAAGGTTCACTTAAAAATTTATATATAGTAATCGTACTTCGAGATGACTGCTTTATTTATTTTCTTAAAAGTGTTCAAAATTATGGTCGCAAGGAGGAAGGGGTGACATCTACTGGTTGGTGAGCTAGGGTTTTCTGACAGATTTTGAAAGCGTGTTTAAAGTGGTTGAGTGAGCTAGGATGTAAACTATATATCTACCGATGCATGCATACGTAGACTTTTCTTCCTTATTCTTTTCCTGCTTTCTTCACTTAACACGTCATTACAAACCCTGCTATTATATCGTCCCAACTTTTCGCAGCATGTCCTACCCATGAATTGTATCGTGATCACCCAATTACGTGGAATTTAAATACAAACGAACACATGCTCCCGACCTCAACCCCCTTTAAAAACAGCATCAAATCAACATAGGTTTAAAATTAACCGTGAGATACGACAAACAATTATGGAACCTTCACTTCTACATCTTTGATGAGATAGACAGTAAATATTTAAAGTCACTTGTAATAATATTGGTCAAAAATCAAAATAATAGACAATATATTTATGGTAAGTAGTCAAAACAGCAACAACGTAAACGTCAACAAGTGCGACGGCATCTCCAAAATGTAAGGACACTAAAGTGAGACCAATACCTATGTGAGTCAGTCGAATGTTGACTGTGAATATTTACTTAACTGGTTAGATCATGAAAAACAAGCAAAACTAAATGTAATAATAACATAGCGTCAAGAGTATCTGCTTTGTAATATTAAACGAATACAGCAATATTGAACGATTATAGTGATATTACACGATTATAGCGACTAAATACAATAGGGCTTTTCTGATTAATCGATTCTATCGAGCATTGCTCATTTCCAATGAAGTGACCAATTTATCGACTTTTATTTCTATAATCAGTAATTGTTTATGTTGTTGATTGTAGTCACAAATCAGTCCTGCGATATTCCCACTGTTATTTTTTTACTTCCGGTTGTTTTTGAAAAATAATTCAAGCATGGCAAAACATCATGTGTAGAGTTTAATCAATCATTAATCGATCACCAATCGGTTGGAAGAAACCAATGATTCATGATGAAATTCTATCCGATTTTCAACACAACCTAGAAAGTACAAAATAACACAGTACACTGATTTAACCGCCACAATAAAATAATCTACGGTACAATTTGAATGAAACATTAAAAGTAACATAATACACAAAAATAATATAATGCTAAAGTGTGCGATTGTTGTACTGTTATCATTTGGACTCTATTCTTTATCTGAATTGAAGAAAAACAAGTACAAGGACTATATAATATTAAAAATTACTAATCTTACCATTATCGTTGATTGCATCACACTGAAATTCGTCTACATGACGTCTTTGTGTGTGTGTGTGTGTGTGTGTGTGTGTGTGTGTGTGTGTGTGTGTGATTTAGATTTGTAACGTAGCTTTAAGAATTTTTCAGTCATATCGCTACGAGCCATCTGTCTACCCTCCGGGCTTCAGCCTTCCACGTCATCTGTGGACCACACTGAACCGCTTTCGGACTGGACAGGGGCGTTGTGCAGTCAACCTTGTCTGATGGAACCATGCCACTAACTCTTCCTGTTGCTGTGGAGCTCTTCAGACCATGTCACTCATTGTGAACAACAGTCCACTGACAAAGTTCCCCGGTGGACTGCAGGCTCTGCATGTTGCTGATGATGACGCGAGTAAATGGCTGAGCACACACTGCACACGATAATAACTTGTGAGCAGAGTGAGTGCACATGGTATCAGCTGAAACAAATTACCAGGTACTATCTCATACACCATTAGTATAACACTAGTTGTACAAGGTCAGACCAGGTACTATTTCATACACTATCAGTATAACACTAGTTGTACACGGCCAGACCAGGTACTATCTGATACTCTATTAGTATAACACTAGTTGTACACTGTCAGACCAGGTACTAGCTGATACTCTATCAGTAAAACACTTGTTGTACAACGTCAGACCAGGTACTATCTCATGGATTGTAGTATCAAACATGTTTTCAACGTCAGACCAGGTACTATCTCATACTCAGTGAGCACCAAATTAGTTTTACGCCGTCAAAATAAATTTAGGCTGTTGGGTTTTCGATAGCATTAAATTGATTTATTGGTTAGCGTTGGACAGCAGCTCATCGCACTAAGGACCATGTGCCGAGTCAATAAAAGTAAAATATCTTATCCAGTGACACAAAATGGCAGCTCTGAGCAGGGTTTAATCCCACGTATTACATTGGTTTTTTTTTAAAACCAAAATGTTACAAATAGTGGTGGTGATCGGGGACGGGTTTCACTTGCTGGCGAGCTAGGTTTGACGAATTTTGAAAACCGGCTTCATTTTGCTGAATGAGGTAGGATGTACACTATCTAGCATACATATTATCTATACTAGCATATCTATATATATTCTATACATACATACATACATACATACATACATACATATACACACACATACATACATACACAAACACATACATGCATACATACATACATACATACATACATACATACATACATACATACATACATACATACCATGACCTTTTTTCTTAGAGCATTAATAACAATGGCTTATCAACAACCCAAGCAACCCCCACAACTACTAGGAGGGGGGTAGGGAAGTCAAAATCCCCATCCAACAACAACTTTTATCTAGAGGTGACCCCAGAATTAGGTTTTACGGGGGGTGGGGGTGGGGGCAAGTACTTCAGTGGAATATTTTACTTTACTATAACTGTCAATACAAGACAAATTATAAAGTATGTTTATTCTATAATCATCCCTTAAAATAGAATGTATTCAAATTAAACTGTTCATGTACTCTTATCATTGCGACTCCTTGCTTTCATCAAGTGAAGAATGCGTGTGTGAATTACACAGACATTAGGACCTCTATTTTAACCTATATAACGCGCCTCTCAGTCAATACAAGCCCATCTAATATGTTGTCCCAGCTTTTGTAACGCAAACAAAGCCATTTTTGGTTATGAATTTGCTGACACATTGTATTGGTCTAGGTTAACTGACATAATGTGAAAACCGATTTAAAGTGGTTGAGTGAGCAAAGGTGTTGGGAAGTCATATCTTCGTGGTATAGATATTTTCGGGAAAAATTAAAAATGGCGGAGTATCACATCTCAGTGAGCGGGGGTTCTTTAACAGATTTTAAATGTAGTAATCATGCTCCTATTTGACTGCTTCATTTATTTTTTAAAGTGTTCAAAACGGTCGGGGTGAGGGGAGGAGGGTGTCACTTGTTGGCGAGCTAGAGTCGGCAAATTTTGAAAACCGGTTTAAATTTGTTGAATGAGGTAGGATGTATACACTATATAGATATAGATACATACATCCATGAACTTTTTTCTCTGCGCATCTTTTGCTTATTCGCTCTATTTTAGACCTATTACTAACAATGGCGTATGAACCGCCCAAACAACCTACGCATCTGAGGGGGTGGTCGGGAGGCCAAAATCCTCATCCAACAACGTTTTATCGAGAGGCTGCCCCATAATTAGGTTTTGATGGGGAGTGGGCGGATTATCACATCTCAGTGAGCTAAGGTTCACTTAAAAATTTATATATAGTAATCGTACTTCGAGATGACTGCTTTATTTATTTTCTTAAAAGTGTTCAAAATTATGGTCGCAAGGAGGAAGGGGTGACATCTACTGGTTGGTGAGCTAGGGTTTTCTAACAGATTTTGAAAGCGTGTTTAAAGTGGTTGAGTGAGCTAGGATGTAAACTATATATCTACCGATGCATGCATACGTAGACTTTTCTTCCTTATTCTTTTCCTGCTTTCTTCACTTGAGTTTAGACCCTTTACTATTCAAGTATTTTAGTGTAACAGATCAACTTAATTGTCAACAGAAGACATACACAATTTTAATTTTGTCTCGAGCCACCTCTTTGAATAAAATATAATCTTTTCAAAACGGTCATGTGGTCTTAGATTATTGTCTTTAAGAGTTTTTGTTAATATCAAGTGAAGAACAGGCCGTATACATTACAAAATATCGTGACCAAAATAAATTAGGACCTACATTTTAACACGTCATTACAAACCCTGCTATTATGTCGTCCCAACTTTTCGCAGCATGTCCTACCCATGAATTGTATCGTGATCACCCAATTACGTGGAATTTAATACAAACGAACACATGCACCCGACCTCAACCAACTTTGAAAACAGCAACAAATCAACATAGGTTTAAAATTAACCGTGAGATACGAGTCGATTGGTGCATACAGACGGGTGTGCTCTATGATTTCGACTAAAAGTTTTGAAAACAAACAATTATGGAACCTTCACTTCTACATCTTTGATGAGATTGACAGTAAATATTTAAAGTCACTTGTAATAATATTGGTCAAAAGTTAATTAATAGACAATATATTTATGGTAAGTAGTCAAAACAGCAACAACTTAAACGACAACAAGTGCGACGGCATCTCCAAAATGTAAGGACACTAAAGTGAGACCAATACCTATGTGAGTCAGTCGAATGTTGACTGTGAATATTTACTTAACTGTTTAGATCATGAAAAACAAGCAAAACTAAATGTAATAATAACATAGCGTCAAGAGTATCTGCTTTGTAATATTAAACGAATACAGCAATATTGAACGATTATAGTGATATTACACGATTATAGCGACTAAATACAATAGGGCTTTTCTGATTAATCGATTCTATCGAGCATTGCTCATTTCCAATGAAGTGACCAATTTATCGACTTTTATTTCTATAATCAGTAACTGTTTATGTTGTTGGTTGTAGTCACAAATCAGTCCTGCGATATTCCCACTGTTATTTTTTTACTTCCGGTTGTTTTTGAAAAATAATTCAAGCATGGCAAAACATCATGTGTAGAGTTTAATCAATCATTAATCGATCACCAATCGGTTGGAAGAAACCAATGATTCATGATGAAATTCTATCCGATTTGCAACACAACCTAGAAAGTACAAAATAATACGGTACACTGATTTAACCGCCACAATAAAATAATCTACGGTACAATTTGAATGAAACATTAAAAGTAATATAATACACAAAAATAATATAATGCTAAAGTGTGCGATTGTTGTACTGTTATCATTTGGACTCTATTCTTTATCTGAATTGAAGAAAAACAAGTACAAGGACTATATAATATTAAAAAATTAGTAATCTTACCATTATCGTTGAT
The DNA here is from genome assembly GCA_016617855.1 of Megalonaias nervosa. NCBI lineage: Eukaryota > Metazoa > Mollusca > Bivalvia > Unionida > Unionidae > Megalonaias > Megalonaias nervosa. The sequence continues at coordinate 5,210 of JAECUM010028353.1, read as the reverse complement.
TGCATCACACTGAAATTCGTCTACATGACGTGTGTGTGTGTGTGTGTGTGTGTGTGTGTGTGTGTGTGTGTGTGTGATTTAGATTTGTAACGTAGCTTTAACAATTTTTCAGTCATATCGCTACGATGTCTGCATTGTGACAGTTTATAGTGATATCTAGCACTGGGATCATGCCGCAGACATGTGGCATGATGTCCCACCCAGTCACATTATCCTGACACCAGGCTGACCAGTCCTAACACTAACCTCTGAATGCTGAGCGCCAAGCGAGGCAGTAGTAAACTAAAAGGCAGATCCTAGACCAAACCGATAATTATCCTATAAAACTTTCTATTTTGTAATTTTATTAAGGAGTCATTTTTAGCTCAAAATAAGACTAAAAATATTTTATTGGAGTGGCCCTACAAAATATAAAAAATAACCAGTAGCATCAGTGAGACGCAAGCGGCAATGCCTGGATCCCGCATTATATGTTCAGATACATGATTATATGAATGAAACAAATATAGAATGACACAAAAGAAATCTTTGTCCATTGCTGTAATCAGGCAGCCATAATATGTTTGTTTGCTTACCAATGAGCCAGAAAAACTTTTGTACAAAATTTTCATTATATGTCCTTCAATAGAAACATTAGTAAATGTAGTCAGAGATGATCCTTTCTAGTGCGGACGTTTTCATGTTCTTTTTTTTTATGTTATGTCATGTCCTTTCCTATACCATTATTATATCACTTTTATGTTTTCTTCGTCTCATTTCGTTTATTGATGTTTATTAAGATTTAGTTAACTCTCTATTGCGTTTTTCTTAAAGAATGTTGTATTTATTGCTTTAAATATATCTCTTATTATTTCCCATCTATAAGAAATCTTAATCATAAAGTTTTGAATAGAAATACTATGAGCGATGAATTTTACATGTATTTTACGCACCTCTCCGACAGCAAAGAAAGCAAGGCCAAATGGGTTTCTCTCGCCAACGCGTTTTTGTGTCCCACTCCGCGCCAGATGTAATTCGCCTTACAGGGATGAGGGACTATTTCTCCGTTGGGAATACGTTCCGGAAACATTTGGTATTCCCGCATCCCTTCTAGCTGCGAAATCACACACATCATAAAAGCAAGGTACCTGTGTGCCAAAAATATTCTTCCTTACAAATTAACCCCACAGACTGTAATTCCTACTATCATGTTACTTTTTTAAAACCAGTTCCATACAAGACAACTTGACCATTGCTAAAGAAAGATGCTTTTCCCGGTTCCGTAGATAAAAGTATGCTGTCATTACATTTTATCTTAATTAATTTGATCTTATTGTCATTTGAATGAAATATACGAAATATATTCTAAGAAGCAAAATTAACACTAAGAATAATAAATACGCATGAACAAGAAAAATGAATATTGCCATAAACATGAAACCTCAGGAAAATATTTTATACGAAATCCAATTTGTTAATTATTTATTCATAATCTATATTTTTCCATCGAGTCCCTAACACGTGCACATTAGCATTCCAATATATTTACTTTTTTTATTCATTATTCATTTTCTTTATATGGTCCCCAATTCCCCAAGGAGCGAGTGAAACAGATTAATTTACGCGTAAGTTATGTTTAATAACTTTTAATACACCAAATTGTTTGTTAAGAATATCATGCAAATGTCCAATGTAGAGGATTCAAAAGGTGCATCGGACATATATTTTATTTATTTCTTTAAGAATGCCGCCTAAATAAATTTTGTTCTAACCGACAAAAAGAGAGAAAAGGGGTTGGGTGCTGCGATTTTCATTTGAGCTGAGATATTTTATCTTATTTTAACTCAAGAAAATTAATTTTGTTTCAAATAATATTATTGATTTTGAAAATGCTTTGATTGTGTGAAAAGTACAAGTCTATTTAATAAAGTAGTCAAATGCAGACTGGGAAAATGTTAACAATAATAAGCTCTATTTACAATCAGTAGAGTCATGTGTAAAGCACTTAAACACACACTCGGACTATTTAGATTGTTTACTTTGGCTTATTGAAGTACAAAACCTATCTCCACTTATGTTCTCTCTCTCTCTCTCTCTCTCTCTCTCTCTCTCTCTCTCTCTATATATATATATATATATATATATATATATATATATATATATATATATATATGTGTGTGTGTGTGTGTGTGTGTGTGTGTGTGTGTGATCTGGAAATTGCATTACAATCAAATATAGAGGCGGGTATCATTTTAGCAGAAATGGATTTATATATTTTATTGCTTGTTGATGATACGGTGATATTTTCAAAAACAGCAGAAGGTCTACAAGCATCGTTAGATAAGTTACATGCATACGGATAAAGATTGTATATATTTATAGATATTGATAAAACAAAGATTATGATTTTTTAGAAAACATTTAGAAAAATCGATAAATCATTTATATATGGAGATGAATTTCTGGACACTGCAGATAATTTTAATTATTTAGGACTATTTTTTACCAACAGAGGCTCGGTTTGTTGTGCTACAGAAACTGAAGCTGGAAAAGATGTCAAAGCGATCAACGTACTTCTGAATAATACTAACAAACTACGATGTCCAGTGGATATAATGTGTGATTTGTTGGATTCTTTTGTATCTCCAATTTTGTTTTATGATTTTGAAATTTGATGTTTATTGAAAGCAGACAATGTAAAACGGGTAAATTAAAAAATATTTCAAGTATATTTAATAGATATATCCGTGTCATGTCGAACTAGTTCAAATTGCGAAACACAAATAATTATATTATTAAAGATTATACCAATTTATGCTTGCCGAGTGCGAAAGAAGGGATTATTAAAACTGAGTTTTAATGTGAGAACAATTTTATTGAGCTCAGGATATGGACATGTCTGGTATGACCCTAATTCAGTCCATATAACTTTTTTTTAATTGCCTTTTAGCCAAAGACTAAATACATATTTCTGACTGGCGTTCAGCAGTTGCTTAGAAAACTTCATACATGTATAAAGATATAGAAGATATGTTCGAAACCACTTCTTACCTTAGTATACTTCCCAATGCCAGCCACACAATTGCTTTAAGTAAATTAAGGGTTGCATTTCACCCATTAAATATCGAGATTGGTAGATACGTAAGAAAAGAACGACCTGAAAGGATTTGTGAACTGTGTGTAAATTATGAGATCGAAGACGAATATCATTTTGTCTTAATCTGTCCTCTGTACCTCTCACACAGAAAATCTTACATAGATACTTATTACTGGCAGAAACCAATTATCTACAAACTACATCATATTACTAAAAAAAAGATTTAAGAACACTAAAAGAACTAGGCAAATATGTCTCGTGCATTCCAAATTAGATTATCTTCTCTTGCTGTCTAGTTCTTTCTCACTCACTATCTCTCTGTATGTTCATCTCTCTCCTAGGATCTATATGCACACAGGTTTTTATCGCTATTATTCATTCATTTATTCATTCATTTATGCAACAGTGCATTGTATATGAATTATGTATTATATTGACCATGTACATTTTGGCATACGTCAAATTAATAAAATACGGTTCTGTTCTGTTCTGTTCTATTCTGTTTTGTAGATGTGTCCAGATACTAATTTACATTAGTGCTGGTGAAAGAGAGTCCACGATATTTGAATGTAACGATTGGAGAGGTGAAAATACAAATGAAACTCAAAGAGTCAAAATTAGGCCGCATTGACCAGGTTTTGTCATACTTGAGCTACATTTGTTGAGGTGCAGTCGTATATATATATATATATATATATATATATATATATATATATGATGTGTTCTTACGCATGTAGGGGGATGCAAGTTATTGTCAGAAAGAAAGTGAATGAAAACACAGGGTTCTGTATTACTAACGTGTTTGATGAGATTGTAAAATTAAATGTGCATGCACCATCCTACTCTTTACGAGATCGATAGAATCGAAAGGAAGACAGATAATGAAAAGACAGAATTCGCTAGGTCAGTCGTGCAAATGTTACAATGTCAAAGCATATGGGTACATAATTAAAACAAAGACGAATGTTGTGTTTGATGCTGGCCACTTTCGTGACTTTGTATTGAAATAAATGAAATGTATTGAACCAAAAATTTGTTATGTATATACAGGATAACATAACTATTTAGACAAAGTCTAAAGAGTAAACATGCAAGCAAATTGAACAATGAGACATACGGTAAAATACAGAAATATTTTGAGGCTGCAACAGCCGTAAGCATGAATGTTATCTGCTGAGCAGACTAAAACCAAAACAAGGTAATCATAGCAACATAACTGATCGAACAAATTATAGCAAGTAACGGTGTTAACAATTGAAACACTGAGACAAGTGGCATTAATAAACAATTACACTGTAGAAGCCGTATAATCTTGCGAGAGATTACTGCTGATGCATCTGCCTAAAATCTGAAGAAACGGAGATAAACAAATCATCTGATTAACAAGAAGAGAGCATATAACCATTATATATACAGGGAGGTATGATGGGGTGGAGGTGGGAAAAAATGTCTAACAAAAAAGACAACACTTCTGCACCCCAGAAGGAAATTGGTTCAACTGACGCCAAGGTCCTTAGCAGAAAGAATCGCTCCGCGCTCATCCGGTGCGAAATCATTGCGATTGGTTGGGCAGAGCACGTGATGCAAAACATTAAATTCGTCGGCCCTTGACAGCGCGTTACGCCAAATATCTGGCGGGAAATTGTAGACCCAATCACACCTCCCATAAATGTCCTTACGAGCGCGTAAATAGTTTTATGTGATGTGTTCTTACGCATGTAGGGAGGATGCAAGTTATTGTCAGAAAGAAAGTGAATGAAAACACAGGGTTCTGTATTACTAACGTGTTTGATGAGATTGTAAAATTAAATGTGCATGCACCATCCTACTCTTTACAAAATCGATAGAATCGAAAGGAAGACAGAGAATGAAAAGACAGAATTCGCTAGGTCAGTCGTGCAAATGTTACAATGTCAAAGTATATGGGTACATAATTAAAACAAAGACGAATGTTGTGTTTGATGCTGGCCACTTTCGTGACTTTGTATTGAAATAAATGAAATGTATTGAACCAAAAATTTTTTATGTATATACAGGATAACATAACTATTTAGACAAAGTCTAAAGAGTAAACATGCAAGCATTTTGAACAATGAGAAAGATTGAGGTGCATTCGTATATATATATATATATA